>JBBPDB010000002.1:13863212-13874256 GCA_037974465.1 Brachypetersius altus
TAAAGCTTTTTTTTCATACATTTTCTTCACAAATTTAAATAAATAAAATGAAATACATAAACAAATAAATAAACCCCCCCAAAAAGATCGGTTTGAAATCGGCAATACGTGCGAGTGATCGGCCACTCACCGATCAGGCCAAAAATCGTCCGTTTCCGATCAAAGGCAGATCAATCGGTGCACCTCTAGACAGAATAAGTGTGTAAACCGTGAAGGGGGCTGATTTTTAATTCAGATTTAATGATAACTAATCCTCATATTTGGGGTGCTGCAGGGCAAAGAGAGGGTGCTTCAGTTCCAGTAGGAGTGCTGAAGTGCCGGCACTACTTCCCTTGATTGTGCACCTATTGCTCACACACTCATCTAATTGCGCACACAGCTTTTATAATCTCTACAGAATCACATGGCCAATAAGGAGCCTATGATCAGCACTGGCTATAGGGGTGCTAAACTGTGGAACAGCAGAACTGCTTCCTCTGGAGTGATGGAGAACCACCCAACAGCTCACGGATGAAGTGAAGTGGTGTTTGTGATCCAGAACTAATCACCAACATCAGTACCTGACCTCAATAATGCTCTTATGCCTGAATGCAATAAAATCCTCACGTCTTCCAACATCTAGTTTAAATATATACTGTAAGTAGAGGCAGTTAATGCAGCAGAAGGGAAACAAAAACCTTATTTATACCTTTTATTTCAGAAGAAACATTGGATATTTTTTTTTAATATAAATATATATATATATATATATATATATATTTTTATATACTATTATGAGATCTTCTGTAATGTTGGATCTGTTCTTAAAGAGTTAGGGAGGATTGCTCATTTGGGTTGTGTTGCTTGTCACTTCCACCTGTCACACTGAATGATTAATTAAAAAAAAAAAGAAAAGAAAAAGAGAGCAGATTCTTTGGATGCTGCTGGTAAAGTAGAAACGTGTAGGAGGAAATAGCTGCTATTTACTGTTTTCTACACCCACACCACAAATTAATTTTGAGACAAATTGCTGTCATCAACACAGCTCTAATTGATCCACTCACCTCTCTGAAAACACAGCTGAGCCAAAGGGGGTCTTTTGTGCTACGCTACTGTTTTCTTTCAGACTTTTGAAGATTTTGTTCTTTAATCACTTCTCACACTGTTTAGTCACATTTTATTTGCTGTCCACAAAACAAAAACCCTTCAGAAAGAAGAATGAGATGTGACAGACCTCTGAGAGCAGGCAGGAGGGAGCGGTCCTTCCGGTCATCGCATTTGTTACATTCGCTGAAGTAGAGCAGCAGAAAGACGTCCACCAGCACCCAGACCAGGGAGGTGGTCAGGACCACCTTACAGTAGATGAAGCGCCGCATGAGCCCTGAGAGACGTCAGGAGCCCAGAGTGAGAGCCGAGAGCGGGAGAGCGGAGAGGCCAGGCAGCGCAGGGGCAATACAGCAGCACACAGGGGAGGCCCTCATCCCACTAATGAAGGAAAGCACAACAACCCAAGCTTTAGCCTTGACACGGTCGAGTGGTGAAGTGTTGTACTAAATGAAGCAAAACACACACAGTCTAGATTCTAGCTCATATTCTGCTTTGTTGGTTCAAACAGTGGACATTATGTTCAGCAGAAATCATTGCATTAAAGCATAGACTAACAATGACTATTATCCATAACCCAAATAGCACATAATGCTTGATTTTTTGGGGAAAAATCTGTTCATATTCAGTCAGAAACATACGACTAAAGTATTTCATGTGATCATAAACATGCATGCAGTCATTCATTAACATAAGAACAATGAGCTAATAACTAAAACAATACGAGTTCAGTAGTGGTGCTTTGAGCTTTAGTATAAGTACCAGCAAAGAAAAGGTGGCATCATGCCACCTTTACCTCAGACTACTCTCTTACGAGGGACGTTCTAATTTCTTTTTCCGATTTTATATGTAACAGAAGCTACACTAAATTGACAAAACTATTGGGACACACCTGTTTTTCAGGAGACAGGACCCTTACTTCCAATGAAAGGCAAGACATTTTGGATAATGCCACGCTTCCAACTTTGTGGACACAGTTTGGGGAAGAACCTTTTCTATTCCAGCATGACTGTGTCCCAGTCCCCAAAGCAATGTCCATAAAGACATGGCTAGAGGAGTTCGATGTGAAAGAACTAGACTGGCCCATACAGTCCTGACCTCAACCTCATCCAACACCCTTGGAACAGAGATTGCGAGCCAGGCCTTCTCCTGCATCAGTGTCTGACCTCATAAATGCTACAGAATAAATGGACACAAAGTCCCACAGATATTCCAGAATCTTGTGGAAAGCTCTCCAAGAAGAATGGACGCCATTAGCAGAAAAGTGGGGGCCAAATCCATATTAAAGACTATGTATTTAAATGCAGTGTCATTAAATCCTATGTTGATGTAATGGTCAGGCATCCCAATACTTTTGTCCATATAGTTTATAACTGGTTGAGGCTATAAAACCTTGCACTACGGATCAAACAAGTTTAACCTTATCTTCACATTGTCCTTAATTCTAAGCCTCTAGAACAAAAACATGATGAAGGTCATGGCACTGGTCATTTTTATTTCCCACCCCACCCCGAAGCCTCTGGGACGGAAATCTAATAATCTCATTTCCTTCTATCTTTCTCGCTCTCTCTCTCTATGCCATGCACTCCCTCCGTTTTCTCTCCTCCTGTGCTCTTGCTCTAATTACATAGCGATAAGCGCATTTGTTTAAAGAAGCACATTTTAATTGCAGCACTCCTCCTGTGAAAACGTTTTGTGTCACATACTATAAAAATAAGGAAAGCACTGAACCCAGCACACCTCAAGCTGACAATTATCTCTTTCTCTCTCTCGCCCTCTCTCTCTCTCTCTCTCTTTCACACACACAAACACACACACACTGACTGAGACTTCAAATCTTGTCCTGGTTGGGTCTCTGGCCATCTGCTTGGCTGCCGAGTGTTATGTACGGGTGTAGTGCCACCAGCCATACCATAGGCTGGGGCTGTACTTCTGAGTCCCTGCCGGAAAGGCAGGGTTATTAGAGCAGCCATCTGCACGGATGGGCTCGCACTGTCTGCTGCGCACACTAGCACAACAGCACTGACCTGCATTACAATCACAAATCACACTCAAGATTTCATCCCACTGAGCTTTAAAAAAAAAAGCACTCTAATATGCACTGCTGTCCTTGGCATTTTCTGTGATGTGTCAATGAACAAGAAATCCTTCTCAAAGCACTGGGAAGGTTCACATTCTCTATAAACTTGCTTTTCAAATCATTATACCAGAGCAGAATAGTATGTAAGCACTTCATTGACATTGAAATGTGGATTAAATCTGGTCTCAGCAAATCTGTGCCACGGTTTCAACTTAGCAATTATTCCAGCTGTAAAAATTCAGTTGGATAATTAGTTACTTATGTCATACGGAAACTGCTCGTCACTGGTGCCCTTGCTTTGTGTTTTTTGACTACTCTGCAGTTGCACTGATAGCCCAAGGTGGTTTATCCTTGTTTTGCCTCATCACACAAGTTTCTATCTGAAGCAGCTGAGTCAAACTCCTGCTCCGAAGTCCTGGAGAGCCAAAGCTTCATGCACTTGAATTTTTTCCCCCTCTATATAATTTATTTATGTCATTGGCTAATTATCATGTTGTTGATCCACTGAGCCTAGTGCTCGAGAACAGGAAAAGCTCTAAACCACGCAGTCATGAAGGATTAGAGTTTAATACCTGTGATCTCCAACAACAGCACTGGACTGAGGAGAGTAGTGTTTGCATGAATTTGTGTTTGCTCTGCATAATTTGGCTAAAGAGCTCTCCACCTTAACAAAGCATGGTAATATCAGGAATCGCAAACACAGGTTTGGAACCAATACATATACACACCAGGCTTTGGGGGAACAAGACAAGTGCCCGAGAGTGGCAATTAACATACTTTTTGAATTTCCAACATTATATTCACAACAGTCCCCCTTTTGTTTTGTTTCTGCCCAACACTGTTATGCTGTCACCCCAGGCGCGACTACACCAGCAGATGGAAAACCAATTACATTGGCAGACCTGAATATAGGCAGGCAAAATGACTGCATTTTGTTCTATTTTTCTATCCTAAGCAGTTGATGGAATTTTGCTAGCGCTATTACTTGAATTAATCAACTACAGTGTAGTAATTTTAGCAGCTCTATTAAAGTGCAAACAAACCCAAAGGCTTATCCCTCTAATCTTAAATGGGAATAATTTCATTCACACACTATTGGTGTTCTGTTACCTTCTCTGTGAGACCCCAAAGCAATCATTATTAGATTCTGGTAACTCAAAACTTGAAAACTACATCAACTACATCTTAATTAAGAGGGCACTCCAGTGAAGACTGGGGCCCGGCACATATGTGGTTCGCTGCTGGAGAATCAACAAGAGCTTTTTAATCTGCAGGCAACGCAACGAGCTGGTCTTTTAGTAATATACTGTGACACTCAATTTCGTTTAGCAATTAAGAATTTCACAATCTGTCTTCCTATATTAGGAAGACAGACGCCTACACGAATACGAAAAGCATTTCAAATGTTTAACCTTTGGTCCCAGCCTAATACTGAAGAGCCAGAGTTCACACCGGATTCAACCTCATTAAAGATTCTGTGATAAGCAGAAGACTTGAGAGACAAAGGAAAGCACAAAACTGTGCTCTGTCCTCCAGGATAGCGTGCTGACTGTCCACAACATTACTGGCAGAAAGACTTAAAACTGTTAAAGCAAATTAGTTGAAGTTCAAGAAATGCATTCTAGGCCACTGAATTGTTTACTCTTTGTGGTTGACAGAATCCTGGAGACTCTTCCCAGCCATTTTAATCAAGTCCTGGACTATCAGGCCACAATCCA
This sequence comes from Brachypetersius altus, assembly GCA_037974465.1. Taxonomy (NCBI): domain Eukaryota; kingdom Metazoa; phylum Chordata; class Actinopteri; order Characiformes; family Alestidae; genus Brachypetersius; species Brachypetersius altus. Next base: position 13,868,094 of record JBBPDB010000002.1, read on the forward strand.
GAGTATTGCTCAGTTAAAATGGGAGTTTCAGGGTTCAAAACCAAGGTTCAGAGTTTTATGGGATCAATTTCAAAATCAAAATGTCAGTTTTTTGCTACAAGACATACATGATCTTAAAACTGAACACTTCCTGTTGGCACTATGATGTACTGCCTGTTTACAGACTTTTCCCCATTTAGCTCAAGCAGACAAAAATGTCTTGTTGAAGCACATAACAGTCTTGTCTAGCATTTGAACCAAGTAATTCAATTGAGGATTCCAGCAGGAAAGACAGTTTGAAGCGCTCACTCTCGAAGACGCAGACACGCACTTAAGCAGGCACGCTGACCACAAAGTCAAATGACTGACCTGACCTTGTGAGCCTATTAAAGACTGCATGTCTGACTTGGACTATCTAGTCTCCTTCTGTCCAGAGACTGTATACACTATAAGATCATATACTGAACTACACATCTATAAGCATCTATAAGTGTAGACCGTATCTACAATTGATTCTCATATCTTAGTTTTAAAGAAAGATCATCCTCAGTCAATGTATAGTACAACCCAACTACACCAGACCCCGTTTCTCTCAGTGCAATTTAGGTTTTCGGGTTTTAAATGAATAACGTCATCCGAGAAAAGCAGATCTATGAAAACAACATTCATTCATTGAATTCATTCCCACTAAACGCAATATAATATGTGTCAGCCTGCCTGTTGTTAGCACTGATAAGATCTGAGCTCTACAGCGAGCAATTAGTCAAATGAACGTGACACACTTACTGAATGAAGTCTGAGGCTGAATGACACCTTGAGGACCTCGTAGTCAGCCAGCAACGTGTTGCATCTGGTCCCTCTAATTAAGAATGGGTTGTGGATATAGGTGTCCTGGCAGTATGGCGATAGTCCCAGAGGAGAGAAGCATAGCTCAGGTAGCTCCGGTCACGTAGCTGCCAATGAGAGCTGCACACAGGCTTAAGGTGTTCTGCATGTGTCTCTGGAACAGAAATGGCTCAGTAATACAGAGTACTAGATTCATCTAAGTGCCTACCGTTAACACTGCAGGCTGGACTCGGATGCTCGGTGGTCCTGCTGCTGCTCCTGTCCTGGCTCCATGCCCTTGCAGACTTCACATGCATTCCTCCTCACAGCTGATCTTCATGAGCTACCAGGTCACAGAGCAGCCGCAGGGATGCCCGCCGCCCTCAGAAAAGATATGCACGGCTGACACGCAGGATACGCTCTTGCTCCGTCTTTTCTAAACACAACGGAGAGGAAAGCTAACCCTGATGGATGCAAACGCAGGAGAAACGCTTACAAACTGGCCGCGCTCTCTGATTGGACGAGAGGTCCGTCCGTCATGACGTCACGCGCAAGTGTACAGAAGACGCAGACCTTTTCTATTAGGACAGAATAACCACACTTCCACACACAGGACAGTTACACTAGAGTTAGACCAGAGGAAAGAATCTGTACTTTCACACACAGGGCTGGGTTAGACTGGAGGAGAGAGTCTACATTTCCACACACAGGGCTTGGTTAGACTTGGATTAGACCGCAGTAGAGAGTGCACTTCCACACACAGGATTGGGTTAGATTACAGTTCAGCGTGGAAGAACTTGACTGGCCCCCGCAGAACCCTCACCTCAACCCCATCCAACACCTTTGGCATGAACCAGACCAGAAATTGCATCTGAATATCTGAGAAACAGAAACACTCCCCAGAAACACTCTAAAATCAATGTCATTAAAGTTTGTACTTAAAAAAATCTTTAGAAATATTCTGTGATATTCACAACGATTCAAGATTCAAAAGAGGTTTTTTGTCAATACCACAATATACACATATACACAGTATACAGGGTATCGAAATTCCGTTTCACACAGCACCCCCCATGGTGCATTCTATCTAAGAAATAAATATAGATATAAGAATATAAATATAAGAAATAAATATAAATATGAATGCTCCATGATATTCATATTTTTTGAATGAAGTACAATAATTAGGCATAATGAATTTTTATTTTCCACAATGCATTGTCACATCTCCACGATGCACGTCATACTTCTGCAGTATGATATGTTTTGATGCATTGCTAAACATTAACATGAAACATGGAGCATAAAAAGTGTACTAATAAAGAATAATATGCAATAAAAAGCATATCCCCACAAGTACGGTGATGTATGTGTGATGCTGATCAAAGATCTGCAGTTTCTTATATTAGAACATGTGGCATCATGGACCATGTCATATACAAATGATTAGACAGTAGAACCAAATCTGTCTGTAATTGCCTTCTTTAACTTTCCACAAGCTGACATAGCCATTACAAAAACTTGATTCTGTGCCATTATACCAGCAGGGACTTTAATGACACTACATTCAAATACATAGACTTTAATATGGAGTTGTTCCCCCCTTTGCAGCTGTAACAACTTCAATTCTTCTTGGAAGATTTTGGGAGTGACTTTGGGAATTTGTGCCAATTCGTTCTGTGGAGCATTCATGAGGGCAGACACTGATATTGGATGAGAAGGTCTGGCTCACAATCTCCGATCCAGTTCATCCCAAAGGTGTTGGATCAGTTTGAGATCAAGGCTCTGAGTGGACCAGTCAATTCTTTCCACACCGAACTCATCCAACCATGTCTTTATGGACTTGCTTTGTGCATTGGGGCATAGTTACACTGGAATCGAAAAGATTCTCCCCCAGAATGTCCCCAAAGTGCTCCCCATGGAAGCATGGCGTCCAAAATGTATTGCTATGCTGAAGCATTTAAATTAAACCCTTCACTGGAAGCAAGGGGCCTAGACCAAACCCTGAAAAATAGGTATGTCCCAATACTTTTGTCTATATAGTGTACATCTAGTATAAAATTCTGCTTAGGCTATTTTCTTTAAGGCTTTTATTAGTCTCTGTGCCACTGATTATTAACGAAACTGCGGCTAAATGACAGGGCGTGTCGTGTAGCCTGCATAGACTAATCTCCAGGTTTGAGTATCTGTCTAAAACTACTGCCTGGTTATGTGACCCTGCAGCGCCACCTCCTGGTGAACTGTTTTCAGACACATTTTCGTTCAATAGCACCACCCGCTGGTCACTGGTGATTTACCATCACTACATTTTTAATGTCAAGAAATGAAATGGAGAATTTCCCGCAACGCACCCATAAAATAACTCGAAGTAGAAAGATTCACCTCTACTAATTAAGTAAGAAATCAATGAGAGAGAGAGAGAGAATAAAAGAAAATGTTTTAATAAGCAGAAGACAAATAAATGTGATGTGAGTCATGTTTAGTCATTTCCTCGACTGGTACGGTAAGAAATAGCTTTTTATGCAATTAGTACTTATTATAGTCTGGAAGAGGAAATGGAATAAAAATGTTAGTAATGTTCATGTGTGAACACAAGCCTTGTGAGCTCAGTAATCAACAAGCAGCTCTATGAGTAAGTGTGAAAAAAAACTCTTAATAGGTGAGTTTGATGTCAGCTATAGTGCAAAATGAACAACAGCATTTCTTCATTTTCCGGATATACTGAAAAAGAGGTGCCAGGTGTGTTTAGAGAAGGCTATGAAATAACCAGGGATGTTTAGTTTAGGATGATAGACTTTTGTCAGCTTTTTAGAAGGATGCAAAGGATGGAGCTCTGTTGGAAGAAGGATGCTGAGGATGGAGCTGTGTTGGGAGTAGGGTGCTGAGGATGGAGCTGTGTTGGAATAAGGATGCTGAGGATGGAGCTGTGTTGGAATAAGGATGCTGAGGATGGAGCTGTGTTGGGAGTAGTAGGGTGCTGAGGATGGAGCTAAGTTAAGATAAGGATGCTGAGGATGGAGCTGTGTTGGGAGTAGGATGCTGAGGATGGAGCTGTGTTGGGAGTAGGATGCTGAGGATGGAGCTGTGTTAGGAGTAGGATGCCGAGGATGGAGCTGTGTTTGGAGTAGGATGCAGAGGATGGAGCTATGTTAGGAGTACGATGCTTAGGATGGAGCTGTGTTAGGAGAAGGATGCTGAGGATGGAGCTGTGTTTGGAGTAGGATGCTGAGGATGGAGCAGTATTGGGAGTAGGATGCTGAGGATGGAGCTATGTTAGGAGTACGATGCTTAGGATGGAGCTATGTTGGAAGAAGGATGCAGAGGATGGAGCTGTGTTAGGAGAAGGATGCCGAGAATGGAGCTGTGTTAGAAAAAATATGCTGCGGACGGAGCTGTGTTGGGATAAGGATGCTGAGGATGGAGTTGTGTTGGGATAAGGATGCTGAGGATGGAGCTGCAGAGAAGAGGAAAAGACGAAGGCCTAATAGGAGGTTTATGGATATGGTGATAGAGGACATGCAGGCAATCAGTGTGAGAGAAGAAGATGCAGAGGACAGCAGAAAGTGGAGACAGTTGATCCACTGTCGAGAACCCTAATCATGAGCCACCAGAAGTTGAAGAAGGACAAGACAAGCTGGGCACCAAGATGCTGGTACCCACCTGAGGACAAGGATGTCTCCAGGTGGCGCCAGTGCAGTTTGCGTCTCACTATCCTTCCCTCCGTAAACTCTTTTTACTCACCAGGTACATGAGACCGGGTTTTCTTGACAGGCAACGCCTCTTCTGCGCTCGGATTGGCTGATAGCCTTCCACCGTTTGTGAGTACGACACAGTAACCAGTCGGAGCAGGATGCGACAGGCTCCTGGCCAATCATAGCTGAGAGGGCGTGACTTTGTAGAAATCGGCTGGGTAATAACCAAACTCAGATAATATCTCAGAACAACTCTCCTTACAACTCACACCTGGTTCGGTCTGCTGTGGGAACAGAGAAGATTCTTTCCTGCTGAACAAACTGACTCTTTGCTTTACTTCGACACTTTTTTCACCTGAGGATTGAGTGAAGGCAACGAGGACCCTCTGAGACCCTCAGCCTGTGCACTTCCACATCTGTGTGTTTTTAGTTTTTGGTGTTAATCATGAATGTCTCGGCTCTTAACCAGACGGACGGTGGTGCGTTCTCCAACCGGAGTTCGGACGTGTTCTCCTGCTGTAATTTCTCCTCGGTGGTGACGGATGAGGGGTTCTCGGCTGCAGCCCCCGACGAGCGGACCCTCTTCATCATGCGCGTGGTTCAGATCGCTGTCATGTGCGTGCTCTCGCTCACCGTGGTCTTCGGCATCTTCTTCCTAGGCTGCAACCTCCTCATCAAGTCCGAGGGCATGATCAACTTTCTGGTGACGGACCGCAGGCCGTCCAAGGAGGTAGAGGCAGTTATAGTGGGCGCCTACTAGCTCCGCGGGTCCTCCACCATGGAGCTTTTACGCACGGGCACGGGGAGCGGGGCGGCACCTCGATGCGCCCGTCCGGCCCGGGAGGCGGAGGAAGTCCGGGGTTTTCCGTCTGTCCACAGGCAGAGCGGCGCAAACTGACCGTGCCGCTGTTCTGCGTCCACCAATTGCGCGCAGACTTGAGCCACCAACGACCCCCTATGGGTTAAAGTCTCTTCATCTACAGAGGAGAGGAAATTGTGCGCCATAAAGAAACCTAAACATTATAGTTTCCAGAGAAGATGGAAACTTTTTTGATGTTGTTTTGTAGCACTTTACTGATTTCTCAGATCAACAGTTTTAGAAAACCTATCATGGTTGTGCCAGAGATCTGTGAGCTTTCAGCTTTCTGAATGGACTCAAAACACCCGTTTCACTGGTCTGAGCCCACACTGTACATGTCTGGTCTGAGAGCCTGCAGCAGGAGAGCTTTAAATAAAGGGGTCTGATTTTAGTAGACTGAGGGGTTTTGTGTTTCAGGACCGTGTAATGCAAAGGTGAAGCCACAGGACTGCGAGTTTTTTTTCCGCACACATTGAAGCCGAGCTGAAGGAAAGGTGCGGGAGACGCCGTGTGGTGTCCATGCAGGGTCGCACGTCTGGACTCTTCATCACTGTTCGGACGAGTGTGTTCTTGTTCCTATCTGTAACATGTGATGTTTGATGTAATAAATTGAATATTGAACATTAAAAAGTTTTGAGATTTGAATGTGTCAGGCATCTATGTGGAAATTGAATTATCTTACCGATACACCATACTACAAGATAAACAATATATATACACACGGATGTCTCATATTATTATTATTATTATTATTATTATTATTATTATTATTATTATTATTATTAATAATAATAATAATAATAATAAT
>JBBPDB010000002.1:13919813-13933039 GCA_037974465.1 Brachypetersius altus
AGCCTTTATAGTGTTAATGTTTTTCTGCTTTGGATTTGCTGGTAACAGACTCCAGGCGCTGACTAGTCTATGCAGAAAAAAAATGAAATGCAATTTTTCCATATTTTCCACCTTTTTTTTTAAAATAATTTACTTAAACAGAGCATTTAATGCCTCCCATAAAACATTTGAACCATTGAACATAGTTGAAAAAAATCTGAAAATATATTTTTAATAATTTTAAATCTTAAATAAATATAAACACAGTTTAAATTATAGTAAGTTCTTATCCTGAAAAAAAAGCAAAAGGAACAATCTATAGTAGCACAGGAGATGAAGAAAACTGCTCAGTGATTTATTTATTTATTTTTTTGGTTTGCAGGGAGTGTCCTCAAATGCATCTTGGGAGCAGGCTATGAAGATGATCATCAATGATCCACGTTATAGGTACTGCTCCCCAAAGCTTGACATGCTTAAGTTAATTGAGAATCTAAATTGAATTGAATTGAATTGAATACATTTATACACTTGTATGTTTTTCCTTTTGACTTGCTGTTACCACCTGTTAGTCTTGGTTTCCATCTTGTATGTGTGATACTTGTCTCTCTGTGTGGTGCCAGTGCTCTACCCAAACTGAGTGAGAAGAAACAAGCTTTTAATGCCTACAAGGTCCAGACAGAGAAGGAAGAGAAAGAGGAGGCCAGGATCAAATACAAGGAGTCCAAAGAGACATTTCAGCGCTTCCTGGAGAATCATGAGAAAATGACATCCACTACCAGATACAAGTGAGAACTGTCTGTGTATGTCCTTAGGGAGCACTCTGGTAGCTGTTGCTTTTGTCCATTACCACAGTGTTACAGTCCTAGTAATCCCACTGACAAACCGTTTTACATACAATTTCTACCCATACACTCCTAATCCAACCCATTAAAGGCCTGATAATTAGTTGATGAGCTGGATGATATGTGTTAAAGCTGAGAATACTGAAAACTGGACAGGGCAGTGGGTCCCCATATACATTACCTGTCACCTTAAAGTCTAAAAACATGACCCCGCTTATATGTGCTGCTGTCCTTAAGCAAGTAAGGCTTTTATTCACTCTAGTGCTTGATTTGCATTCAGAAAATATATACACATGGAATCTTGGAACGCTTGGTTGGATAATGGGGTTATACATGCTAGGTTAGCTTTTATTCCCTAGTTAAGCTTTTCTCACTAGCTGGCCAAGACTTGGAGTGAGATTATGAGAAAGAGTTTTGTCCTTTGTGGTCATGGTGATGGATCAAATCAGGACTGCCACAATTACATGGCAACAGAATCAATTCTGGAACATTACATCTGTCAGTCAGTGGACATTCGAATGTTATTCATATCGTATGAATTGATGCCCACAAGATTAACCAAATTAGAAAGAAAACACATATTAAGGGTCCCTGGGGCTCTACCCATCAATAACATGTCAAAAAGGTGCTTGAGAATGATGGAACGTGTCAGTCAGTAAGCCCATTTCTTTGAAGTGGCAGCCCACATAGTTTTTGTTTCCAAGGAAACAATAACCCCACTTTCCCTTCTCAGTCCTGTCTGTCAGTTCAGGTTATTGCCGTTTCTGTTCTGTGGAACTTGAGAATAGTGTTCTTACTTTACTTTTCTTTTTTAAGAATATTTGTCATCTGAAGGATTATGAACCTTGTTAGTGTATTAGTTGGACCTGAGTGTGTTTGAGTTCTACGCAGCAGTGTGTATCTTTATCCTGCTGTACAGAGTACAGCTAAGGATCCAAGAAACCGAAGCACAGTTCATGGTTCTCTGCTTCCTCCTTTTGGTGAAGAAGAGAACTGCAGAAGGAAATGTGTTTCTCAGGTGGCTGTTCTAAATATGTTCTGTATCTACACGTTAGGAAAGCGGAACAGATGTTTGGGGATCAGGAGGTCTGGAGCTGTGTTCCAGAAAGAGACAGACTGGAGATCTATGAAGACGTGCTCTTCTATTTGGCCAAGAAAGAGAAGGTGGGATTTATTTACTGTAGTTATTTAGAATATAGCAAATCAAGTCACATGTGGATTTTTTATGAGAACCAAACTGATCGTTTCGCGTGGAAATCTCCACAACAACGCGGAAACTGCAAATATGATTTTTTTTTTTTTGCTTTATTCTTAACAATTGGGGTTTTTGTTTTTTTTTGTTTGTTTTTTACTCAATTTAGTTCTAAATGATAAAAAGTATATAATTTACTAAAAACATAAATAGTAATCCAAATATAAATTCATTTAAGTTTCCAGTTATGGCCTGCTGCCCTCCTTTTTTCATTTAATTTTTTTAAAAGCCGCCCAAATGCCCTGCACCTTCTGGCAATGCAGCTCAGCATCTTGGGCGAGATTTACAGGCTGAAGGCCGTGGTTCAGAGGGGGCAGGCCGGCAATCCGTGTGCTAAAAAAATGCCTGAAAAATGTCTATTCCCAAATATGCTCCCAGAACGCTTTAATTTCATTTTAAACTCAGTTTAATACATTACCCTTAACAAAAATATAAAGATAAACCGTATCTGTACTGTACAGTTTACACTGAACTCCTGTAGTGCTAGAATGTAAATACAGATGTTACCACAGTACATACAGCATTGCAATTCATACATGGGCATTTTCATTGGTACGTGCTGTAGTTTCCTTTTGTATAAGTAGCGTAAATACAGTAATTTATTGTCTTTTTTAGTAATAAAAATACAGTAAAATCACGAGTAATCACAATTATTTTTACAGTTCAATAATTTACTGTTCATCATGCGGTGAGTTGTAGTATATTCATAATTGCCACTAAAATACATGAATTATATATTGCCATGAAATAAAATACTGTATCTGCTATTTCCATGAAAATGTTGTGGTTTTAGCCAAAATTATTAGTTTAATTCAAGGAAAAAATGACTGAATTTAAAACGCACCGGCGGTCATTCGGGCCATAATCCGGAGCGTGCGGATTGCTGATACGCCCCTGTGTACATTTTCGTTGAGGCTAGTGTATTAAGCTGAATTTAAACCTTTCTCTTATACGCTCTCTCTCTCGCGCGCTCTCTTTCTCTCGCTCCGTGTCTCTTTCTGTCTCTCGCTCTCTCTCTGCCTCTGTGGGAGTTCAGTGTAAACTGTACAATACCAATATGGTTTATCATTATATTTTTGTTAAGGGTAATGTATTAAACTGAGTTTAAAATGAAATGCAAATAGCGGGGGATTACTGTACTGCCTTCGTGTATGGTCTGATACCAGGTCTGCTCTCCACCAACTTACTTTCTCCACTATAGGAACAAGCCAAGCAGCTGAGAAAGCGGAATTGGGAGGCACTAAAGAACATTCTTGATAACATGGCCAATGTCACCTACCGCACCACCTGGTCTGAGGCTCAGCAGTACCTTCTAGACAATCCCACCTTTGCTGAAGATGAAGAGCTACAAAGTATGAATATATACACACTCACAGACACGTTATCCAAAGGCATGTTCCATTCATTGCTATCATACCTAAGAAACGTTTTCAATTCGGTATGCAAACTGAATACCCACTGGTTTGAGTGATGTTTAGTGACGTACGGTTGTTAAAACAATAACCGAATAAACACTACATACTTTTCTGATAGAATAAATTCAAGTGAACATTTTTATTGACCACCTGCAGCCTCAATGTCCTCTTCAAAAATCTGTTTTGTCTATTTTTGATGACCGTTTTTCATCTTTGTCCTCTCTATGGCAGACATGGATAAGGAGGATGCTCTGATCTGTTTTGAGGAACATATTCGAGCTCTGGAGAAGGAAGAGGAAGAGGAGAAACAGAAGGGCCTGCTGAGAGAGAGACGAAGACAGCGTAAAAACAGAGAATCCTTCCAGGTGAGACACAATAATCACAGTTAATATGGTGATCCTAGCTGTCTCTCAAGCAGATGACAAATGCATTGGAAGTAGAGCCTAGAAATTCTGTTGATTCCAATTTGAGTCAATTCTTGTTTTGATTTAAAAAAAAAAAAAAAAAAGTATTTTAATTTGTCACATATCAGTCACCTCAGTTATGAACAGTACACTAGTCATTTTGGTTGATGGTGGTGATTATTTTTATTGGTGAGTTTTGTTTTGAGCATAACTAAAAGGATGTTCGTTTCTGTTCTGTGTGCATCTGTGTTTTCGGTGTGGTGTAGAAATTTCTGGATGAGCTGCATGATCATGGACAGCTGCACTCCATGTCAGCATGGATGGAGATGTATCCAACCATCAGTGCAGACATACGCTTTGCCAGCATGCTAGGACAACCAGGTCAGGAATGGTCACAGACACACACACTTGCAGTTTCTGCTTTGCTGCTATGCTAATGCAACTAGGTCAAAATGCATCTCTCTCAATCACCCTGAGGTCCCTATAATACAGACAATAGCTGTAGTAGCTAGTAACCAAAATAATTTTATGTTGCAAGGTTCATTCAGTGCTTGCAATTATTTAATGTTTTTAATCACCAAATAAAAATGTCTTGGAATAATCCCCTACTCTTATTTGTCAAATATACCAATGTTTGTGCAAATTCCTATATCCTGCCAAGACGGAAGATTAATAAAAGTAATTGCTGTTAAGATTTTGGGCGATTTTGCCCTTTTTGCTCATACCTCACGAATCTTACCTGGACTATATATTGAGTGTGCACATAATGGACACCCAGATTTGATCATATTTTTTTCCTCTTTTTTTCTCTCCCTTTTCATCTTGAGTGCTACTGTAGATCTCACTCAGTTTCTCCGTCCCTCAGGCTCCACACCTCTGGACTTGTTCAAGTTCTATGTGGAAGATCTCAAAGCCAGATACCATGATGAAAAGAGAATCATCAAAGACATCTTAAAGGTGAGGCTGCAGCTTATGTAAACTGTAAATTATATATACAATTTATATGCAATTATAGTTACTGATTTAGCATATGAATTCTCTCTGCAGGATAAGGGCTTCCTGGTGGAGATCAGTACTACCTTTGAGGATTTTGGCTCAGTTATCAGCTCTGATAAGAGAGCCACCACACTGGATGCAGGAAATATCAAACTAGCTTTTAACAGTGTAAGCATGCTTCTCATTTGTGTTACTTACCACACTTATCTGGAACTGTTAGTTTATTTCAGTGGCAGCTGTATATGTTGCACCATGAACGCTTGCACAGCCTAGACAGAAGGATTGGCATTTGTAATTGGGTATATTTGGAGTAGTATTGAGATATAGCATTACTGTCCTTATAAATACAGTGATACCACTGTGTCTGTGCATGTCTGTTTTTAGTTACTGGAGAAGGCAGAGGCCCGTGAGAGGGAGAGAGAGAAGGAGGAGGCAAGAAAGATGAAGAGGAAAGAGGCAGCCTTCAAGAGTATGCTCAAACAGGCCACACCCCCACTGGAGCCTGATTGTACATGGGAAGGGGTATGAACTGTTAAGTTTGTTTCAAGAATTCAAGACAAAACTAAAGTTATTTTGCAATATTATGTATTGATTGCTTTACATGTTTCCCTTTTGGTTCAGGTGAGGGAGAGATTCCTGAAGGAGGCTGCTTTTGAGGATATTACACTGGAGTCTGAGAGAAAGAGGATATTTAAAGATTTTATGCATGTACTGGAGGTAAATAAATTGACCATGAATTTGTCGTGTTTTTTTTTTCTGAAAGTGATTGTGAAGGCTTGCAGCCTTGTCTACAGTAGGTGTCATTTTGCTATGTTGGGCGAATGCATGCAGTCTTACATGAGGTTGTCTCTGCAGCATGAGTGCCAGCACCATCATTCTAAAACCAAGAAACACTCCAAGAAATCCAAGAAGCACCACAGAAAACGATCCCGTTCCCGCTCAGTAAGTGTACCCCAAGATTCTTACTCGCTGAAAGCGAAAACGTTTCACTCCTGCCGTTCTCAACATGTCTCCTTTTCTGTAGGCTTCAGAGTCTGAGGACGATGAGTATCACTCAAAAAAGAAGAAACGTTCAACTTCAAAATCTCCTTCTGAGCACTCTTCCTCAGGAGAATCAGGTCTGTCTTTGCTAATAAATAGCCCTCAGAGATGATCAATAAACGCTCACTGCTAGTCAATATTACTACTCAGAAACTACCATAAAAAAATCAACATACTCAACTTAGCTAATAGATTCTGTATTATGTTGTTTATTGATTTTCACAGAGAGAAGTTATAAAAAATCTAAGAAACACAAGAAGAAGGGAAAGAAGAGACGACACAAGTCGGTAAGATCTAAAGAGAAGTTGTGCCATAAAATACACACTCTGCTATAATCACTTGGCTGCATGAGCATAGCAGGCAACAAGGGCCTCTGCTTCTGTGGTTTCTCAAAGCGATCGTTAAAGAACCCGATATTTAATAATAAATGCAGTGGTAACCAAGTGTGTTTATTACGTTTATATTATTCCTAGTATGGCTTTCTATCATATTTGTTTTGATTTGTTCTATTTGTTCCTTTAGCAGTCATTTCAAAATCAGCTTAATCTAAAATGTCCCTGCAATAACGGAGTTACTTATCTTTCCACCCTGCAGGCCTCCCCTGAATCCGATGGAGATAAAGACCGAAAAGGACGAGATAAAGACAAGGATAAAGAGAACGATAAATCTAGAGGAAAGCCTCGTGGGGAATCCAAACAAAAGTCTCCCAAGAGGAAACCAGCTAAAGAAGAGGTGAGTCTTGATTCCGATCAGTTTCTTTCCCAAAGACAGAAGAGCTGATCAGTACTCCATGTGAAATTATTCTAGCTTACCAAAGACTGTTTCCATCTCTTAGGGAGGGTGGGATACTTCAGGCAGTGAACTGAGTGAAGGAGAACTGGAGAAGAGGAGAAGAACTCTTCTGGAACAGTTGGATGCACCATAGATGCTCTTATTCATCTCTCTCTCTCGTGCTATATCTCCATCTCTCTCGCTCTCTCTCTCTGAAACATGCATTCCTTTTAATGCCTGCGCCTGAATCGCAACATTTTCATCACACCAATGCTCTGAATACAGATTTACTTCCCTTTCTGATTTGGAGCCTGAGAGAAGGTGGAGGACAATTGCCATCAACCTTCCCAGGAGAACACTTTCATGTAGGGCTCAAAAACTGAGTAAATAATGTTCTTTTGTGTATGAGGTGTTCTTTTGATTTCCATGGATTTGATCTTATTCTTAGTTCTTTCTTTAACCCCCAATGTGTCAAATGTTTAGGTGGCTGTACATTTATTTTGTAATTGCCAATAGTTTGTCCATAAAATATTGTTTACAGGTGAATTAAAAAGACACAAACAAACCTGCAACTGTTTCTTAAAAACAGATCCAGCTGTACATCTTCCATTTTGGAGGAGTGGGCGTAGTTACTTCTTTGAATGAATTGTTCTTAAAGGTATTTTAAACTTGCAGTACTTTTGACTCACACAATAAAACAATAAAAACGATCAAACTGTTTATACAGAACACTTTTGACAGTTTCAATTTGGATCCAAAGACATTCTGAATTTCTTTCATCATTTATCAAACTAAAACCAAAACCAAGTCAGACAGCGTTTACAGACTTCTAAACTCACTTAACTCTGCTTCACATCCATCAATGACTTTGAACAAAGTTATTTTAATAGTTTATTTGAACAATGGCATTGACAAAGAGTGGATCTAACAAAACGTATTAGAATCAAAGTTCTGCAATAAGCATACAATGCCTAAAGGTACATTTCTGATTAGAAAGGAAAATAAAAACATGCCAGTTTGATCCAGTTTTGTAAGTGGAATGGAATGCATCAATGATGAGTGCAGCATACAGACATGCTAGTATTATCTAGCAATACATTACATTGTGGTGTCTTACTGTATCAGTTTTTCTAATGCCTTAATACTGCCAGGCAAGCGTAAAATCAGAGCCCGTTGCTACATAGGCCATTAGAGACAGGCCAGGTTCATTTTTCAGTTTAAATATACAAAATGAAAAAACAAAAACTATAAGTTAAAATAACATTCAAATGGTGTAACAAAGGACGATGTAATCTTTGTTTTAGGCAGTTTTAAACAATATGTACAATATTAACCTTACTAAGCAAAAGGTTAAAAAGTAAAACAAAGACTTTTGTAGAAAAATCTGTACAGTTCTTTTCCACAACTGTTTTTTTTGTTGTTTGTGTGTTACAATTTCTTGCCGTTCTTAAATAGAACACAATGCTAAGGACAACTGGCGCTCTGTTGAGTGGACGGCGTGAGAGATTTGCTTTAGTGGTTAAATGCTGTTTTTTGAATTTGTAGTTAGTGGTGATGAAGCACAAGCACCTCTTAATGACGATAGTGCTGCTTGGAGAGTAGAGCTGAGGCGCGTTTCCTGCTGGTTGTATTCTTTGGTATACACTGTAATTGTACTTAAACAGTTGCCACTCAACATGCTGAGTACTGGAATACCAACCTGCTGAGGTTTTATAGACTCCCACAGGATTACGTTCAGCCACTCGCCTAGAGACTACTGAGTGGCACTTGGGCACAGTTTATTTCTTTGCTAAGTTACAGCTTTGAAAAGGTCCACTTCCAGCCTTGGGGCTATAGGATCCATGCTCACTCACTTTTTACACTTGGTCTGTTAACACTGATGACTGGAAATGTTAATGCTCAAGTTATATACATTTCACAACGCCCTAGTACCATCTACTTTACATATCCCTTCCATATGTCTTTATTTTCATCTGTCTTTTTTGAAAGTCACTTTTGCCCTCTTGAAAGTGAGTGCTGAAACTGTTTTTTGTATTCTGCACCATTCTTTTGGATCTGCAAAAGCTCAACACGCCTGTAACCTTTAAGGATACACCTGGCCTCGTTCAAATCCGTGTGGAAGGAGGAGCCATGTTGTGCAGTGAAAGCAATATGGCAGTTAGCACTGGAATGTCAAAAGTTACTATGGGTTTTCATAGTATATAAATGAGTGTTGTAAACAGCTAGGGAGCATTTCCCAAACATGTCCGTTTGTCCGGTTTGTGACAGGGGAAAGTCAGGTCAATCCAATTGCTTGAAGTGACACCACATATGACTATAAAAAAAACACAATGTTAAATTCAGGCACTTGGCTTGTCAAAAGTAGCTTGACATTTTGACCTTTCAAAGCAACATGCTCAGTCTTTCAAATCCTTCATTAGTCCATTTCACAGAGAGGCTGAAGGCCCCTGGTTCCACTCCCCCATCCCATCCAATCACGTCCACTCTGCCCTCGTTACATGAACACCTCTGCATTGTTGATTGGCCGCAAGTTCTGATCATCGAAGCGTCTCCGGACACTCCTCCTCACTGCGTCAGCGCGCCTGTAAGGCTGGTTTCTCAGATCTGACAGAGGCATGAGATAAAAGACTTGTCAAGCATTGTCAGAGCGTTCTCATGGAGGCTGGGTGTGCTGGCAGCCAATCGGACAAGGCAGCTTGAGCTTCATAGAAAATTACATGAAAGGGTTTTGATCTGAGTTCCATTTTTTTCCCTTTTGCTCAGGACAAAAGCCAAATTTGGTATGCCTCCTCTCTCAGTGTCGGTCAAAACACTTTCTTGTCACTTACAGTAAAAATCTAAAAGCACTGCTTAAGCTTACCCTTCAATAAATAGACCTCTTTCAGGAGAAAAAGATTATGCCCCTCTGTAAAAGGCGACTAGTCAAGGTTAAATTCCATTGAATCTATTCTAAATTAGTCAGTGTTACACTTCATACATGCACTATTAGGAAAAGACTAGCAGGGCTATTTAACTAAAGGCGGTGCAGCTGAGGTAGGTGTTCCACTGCCATTAACATTTATAAGAAAACTATAATGCGGCAAATCAGACGATGTTGGAACAAGTACCTGCAGACTTTGCCAGCAGCCAACCTTAGATAGCCCTTGTGTGTTTTAGAAATGATGGTCAAGGAGAGAAAGAAAGAGAGGGTATCATACGTATTAAAATAAGAACAAAGACATGGAGGTTAGATAAAAGGGATAAATAGAAAGAGATGCTTGCCAGGTTTGAGTACCATCCATCACCACTGGGGTGCTACTGGACGAGTTCCTTACCCTCGAGTGCACATTGGGAAATTTAGTAATATTATTCTTCTTTAGGGCTGAGAGGAGAGGAGACAAAAACGGAGGTTAAAATAAAGTAGAGGTGACCGGACAGAGAGGTCAATCCAAACGGCAGGCACCGCAAAGCACACCGAGCCACGCTGCCCCAACATCAGAGGCCACAGGGCAAAGTTGCAAGGCCAGGCAGGATCATTATTAGGTGTGAACAGAAGCACTAGGTCTATAGAGAGAGCACAAGCATTCACAAAGCAGAACTGCTTTAACTGTCTCAAACACTCAAGCTGCTTTGCACATTGACCTCCAGCAACACACTAGAAAGCAAATACCAAACTACGCATGAAGACTGATGAAGAAATGGAAATCATACAAACACTTGCAGCAGCAAATATCGATAAGCATCTCAAAACACGTGTTTAAGGATTAGTGTCTAATAAAGTGAGCATGCGTGCAGTCTGGTGCATTGTGTGTTTAGACAGAAGCAGAGAATGTATCAGTGCAAAAACAACAGAGGAGAGCAGGGCGTCCGAGTATCAAAGAAAGAACTTTCTTCATGCTTCATGCAACGGGTCATTAATGAGAGCCCAACAAAGCCAGCTGGGACACTGCAAGTCACACAATCCAAGCTCAGCCAGGAGGGAAAATGCTGCCAGTACGGAAACAGCAAAGCGAGTGAATGAACGCAGCGATGGAGGAAGCCAGTCTCATGCAAACAATGCAAAAAAAACAGCAATGACATCATACACATATATTATCATGAACAGATTCAAGCAAGTTACAATGGCACATACTAAGCCAATAATGCCAGTTATACATCTGAATTAGGTCTAGACAATTAATTCAAAAATCTTGTATTTGTAATGAATGAATCTATATTATTTGAAATGAGAAATGCATGTTTTTTTCAAATGGTTTTTAAATTCAGTTGCATCTTTTTTATCACCAGATTTCAGACCTGACGCACTCAAATGTGTTTTTGTTAATCGCACAACAGGGGGCACTCTCAGCTCGTAGATTCACAGCCAATCTGGATTTAACCTCATCCTTTAAGTGCAATAACTGTAAAAACTTTCAAATGTCTGTTTGGGTAGAGTTCTGAGGCATTACTGGCTCACTGTGACATTCCATTTGCTCTGATTGGAGATGCTGGTTATGTTAAACCGATGGATATGGAATCGTGATGACACACTCCATGCAGAGAAAATGAGAGTGATGGTGATGACATTCTCTCAACCTCCCGACCAACCAACCCTCTTCATGCAGGGATTTGTATAGAGGGGGGAGGAGATGGTGATATGGACACACCCACATGACATCGCACACACGTATGCTTGGACCACATCCAAAGGAGTGAGTAAGTGACTCCCAAGGGGATGGAAAAGAAGCCTTACTCCCACCCCCAAAAATGTGAGAATGTGATGTGTGAAGGGGGGGGTGCACACAGTAAATGAAGAACAAAAAAAGGAAAGAGGGAAGTCTCTTTCCAACAACCTTTAACAGTCTAAACTTTAATAATGGAGCTCCTCATTGAAGAAGCGCGAGCCCCGTTTGGCCGTGCGCGCGGTAAACGGCACAGTCTTCAGCACTGAATCCAGACAAAACAGCCAAACACACCCACGCAAACACACACCCACGTACACACACACACAAACATATATAGACAAAACACAAACAGTTAAAAGCCAGCATAGCAGCTCGCACGTTAGCACAGCTACTGCATCTACAGCAGCAGAGCACAGTCAACAGTCTAAGGGGTTATTATTAGCAGGGGTGGGAAAAATAATGCATCGACACTCTTTTTTGAAAAAAATCTGCACACATACAAAAAATCCTTTATTGTACTTTTTGGTTTAGTGTTTAAATTGTGAAATAATGACAAATGTCAACAGATTTAAAGGAACGATTTGACAAAAAAAAATTTAAAACTGCATTCAAGTCATCACTAAGTTGTGTGTGGCTTAGGAAACAGACTTTACTGTGAGCCATAAAACTGAATCAACTCTATGTGTGGTCGAATGGTACAGGCAGCGATTTTAGACAACGGGGTATGTTTTCACCAACCACACCAGCGATGCTGTTTGAGAGGACGGAGGTGGCTGAGGTGGTGAAGTTTGGGCCATTTTTAGAGCTCACAGTACATCATACTGCATTCTAAACACCACCACTGTTACAGCTAAAGAATTTAGTCCAGAATTGTCTTCTAGTGCTCCTTGCAACATTTGCCTCATAGTGTCTTGGGCGAAAACCGTGCAATTCTTTTGCCAAAGCATTCCATTTAATGCCCAAAATTAAAAATCTCAAGATGACTATTGATTCCCACCTCTAATTATTAGCATGTGCTACTGTCGGCTATGGCTGATCCTTAGGCAAAAGCTAATCCTGCTTTAGGAAAGCAACATGAAAGCTTATCGCAGCCAACATTCCACTTATATTCATCATACGCTCAAGCTTGTCAGGTCAAGCACGCCTTGGTCATATTACTGATCTGTCGTGTGCTATTGCAACACTTCAATCAAACATGAGTAAGGCTGTGTAACACAAGGCCTCTGGAGGGCTTTATTCAGAAACTCCCTTTTCTTTTTACTTACAGACAGAGGGATGTGTTTAAATAAAGCAAAAAATTATATTTAAGTAAATGCATATATTTGATAATGGCAATAAATAGCAAATATGTTCTATATTGTATTGGATTAACGGTAATTAATAAAAAATCGGTCATGATGGCAATACATTGGTTAGTGCTTCAAGTTAATCAAAGTCACTTTTTCAAAGCAAGCCTTCTGCATGCACCCTAGAGCACTGCAGCCAATCCCAGCACAGTCCTTCTATGCCAGATGGAAGCTAGAAGTATGTGCGTGTGCATATTTGTATGTGTCTGTGTGTCACAAATGTGTTCTGGGAGGACTGTCAACAGTACAGATGTGAACACTCATAATAATGTCAATAGTGAGTGTATGAGTGTATAAATAACACTATCTGTGTGTTACCTGTGATAATGTCCTCGATAGCTCCGTCCTTCCCCTCGTAAACATGTCGACTGTCCTTCACCTGCTTCTTCCTCAATTCAGCAATCAACTCCTGCTGCTGACGCTTATTCTTATGAGGAGACTGAAGACGCAATCACATGCACGCGTGCACACACACACACACACACACACACACACACACACACACACACACACACACACACACACACACACACACAC
>JBBPDB010000002.1:13994522-14011903 GCA_037974465.1 Brachypetersius altus
TCTACACACACACACACACGTATAGAATACACAATTACAATGTACTGTTTATTAGTTTTAATGACTAATAAATGTTCCTGCCCAGATAAACAGCTTTAGATAATTTCTTAAATGGTCCATAACTTTTGTACAGTACAGTTGCTTGGACAGTACATCTATGGATGCCAGTAAATCTGGATGCCAGTACCCTCAATCTTGCAGTCGAAGCGTGCGGCACTACCCTCCACCACCTCCACGTCCTTAATCACTGAACTGAAAGTGGGCTTCATCGGACTCCTTTCCTCGCATTCCTCCGAGAACTGGTTCTCCTCTGCAGCAACAAAAGACACGAGAAATAATGTCATTCATAACATTTTACTGAAATAACAATGTCCGTCGTTGTGGCCAGAAAAGTAATTTTAGTATTAGATACCAGATGTTGGACACCATGAAGAGTCCACTGTCTATTATGGGGCAATTCAATGGCATTAGGAGAAAACATGGAGACAAACGTATTTACTTATTGAAACCTTTTCCATGTTCATGATATCAGTTTTCTAGACTTTGATTAATTAATTAACATTTCAGACATCCATTAAAACTGAGGCAGTGGCTTTCACTTTGCCCATCTCCATGTGGGCATTAAGCAGAAGGGGTCAGAAGTTTACCGGCTGGCATTAATAAAACAGAGCGAGGGCTGAGAGACTGTGAAGCAGGCAGAAAAGCTGTTGCCATGGTACCTTCTGAAGGGGAGCCCTTCTTGGCGTGGACACCAGCCATCATAGCCATGGAGGAGAGTCGACCTATGGCGCGTACTGCATGTCCCGTTTTCTGTGAAGATGATTAACGTACGTGTAAAGGTCATATGGTTTTAAGCAATGCTTAAAACGTTGAGTCTTTAACGTGGCTCCTTATGGTCGCATGTGAACGCACCTCAGCACAGCACACAGTCTCTGCATTTAACCAATTCACCAAGGGAAGCAGCAGACTGCCCACGATTCAGCACCCGGGAAGCAGTGAGTGTGGACAGCACCTTACTCAAGGGTACCTCAGTGGTGCAGTCCTTGGATTCAAACCCACAACCTTCTGATCACACGGGCAACTCCCTAACCACCATTTATCCATACATTAGCTTCAGAAATATCTGTTCCTCTGGGGAGGAAAAAAGCCTGCACCCATTCATCATTCACTCTAGCTGAAACCCAAGCACAGGAGACCCACGGGTGTGGCCCTGCCTCTACTCACCTGCCACTTCCTCCTCAGGATGTACTTCTTCATCCTCTCCTTGGAGAGCTTCTTGGCCTCCATATTCTTGGTGTCCTGTTTGAGCCAGGTGTGCTGAAAGCACTGGTCACAGGTCAGACGTGCTCTGCACCGAACACAGAAACACAGAGTTTCTTACCAAGAAATCCCTCAGCTGTTAGTGTAAAGTACCACAACATCTTGGAAGGACTGATTCAGTTATTATGACCAAAGTTAGTCTCCAAAGTTATAAAACAACAGAAATTCTCCCATAAATGTTCCATAAACTTAGAATAACTTGTCACAATCATTTCAATTACCACTACTATCTAACACAGTGTAGATGGAAATGCCATAAACTAGTATATTTACGTGCTTAATCAAATTGAGAGTTTTGGGGGAAACGATTTAATGAAGTTATATCATTCTGTAGTAATTTTTACTATAACAGTTGTAGTGATTTCTTACCCAGTGATCTGCCTTAAGACCAAATCATCACTTTTTAGACTTTAAACTACTCCAGCTTTCTTACTCATCTGATCATCTACAGCTCTGGTTGTAATTCTGGATGATCTTTCAATGCTTTATATGGATGATTTGCCTTTGCTAAAGAGGTTCTTTAAAAAAAGTGTTTCTATTTAGCATCAAAAAGGATTCCGCTATCAACCCCTTTTTCGTTACTTTTTAAAGTAGTGCATATTAATGCACTGCAGTTAGAGCGCACTCACGACATGTCTTTCTTCAGCAGATTGCTGATGAAGTCTTTAGCCTCGTCAGAGATTTCATCAAACGCCTCGTCCTCAAAGTCCCAGGTTGCCGAGGTAACGTTGGCCAGCGTCTCGTTATCATTGTCCCCCATGAACGGAGACAAACCGCTCACACTGCAGAGACGGGAAAAATAAAGAAAGAAAGACAATATAAAAGACAAGACAGAAGACAAACATCAAAGACACAGAGAGGGGTTGTGTGAAAAGGCAAGGCAATTTAAGAGCAAACAACAGATCCAAGTTTGATCTGTGAAGGAGCCATTCAACATCCGGCTGTGAGCACTGTGTAATTCTGTCACTTTGCAGTGATTCTGTACCGAGAAAAGTAGCTGTAAGTGATTACTTTGCTTAACTCTTACAATGCTGATCAGGATCAGACTGGCCAGAATGAAACTCCCAGAACACATGAGATCCAGCCCAGACGCTTCCTCACTCTGATAACTGTCCCTTTAAACTTCATGTGATAAACTTTAAGCATACTGAGCATCCACATGGCCTGTCAAAATTTCAGATCTTTTTTTATGACTATAACATGTAATAAGCTTTAATTTAGATTAATATCAAACTGCTTCTATTTGCATTAACCATTATATTTACTAATACTTGGGAAAATGTAATAATGTATTTTTTAATACTTGATTACATTTAGCAAGATATTACTACAACTTTGATGCATTTACTTATACTTGGGTATGTTTGCTCTCCTACATTTACTCAGACTTCCATGATATTTCCTAATACTTTGATATACAGTGTAGAGTTTACTCTTCATGTTCAGGTGTCTTTGTGGTATACATGTGGTATTTTTGCCACATGTGGTTTTCTTTTAAAAAGAAACTATGAAAAACAAACCAACATTTGTTTTAAGCATAATTTTAAACCTAACTGCAGTTTCCCACAACCTTCAGACAGTTGCAGTGTCTTTCTTGTCTTTATAGCTTAGCCACTAGAGCTGGGCTCACTGGAACCTGGACTCTATAAGCTATGATTAGTGAAAAATCAAAGAGCGGTTCAGTGCTACCACAGCGAGACACACTCCTGTGAACATGCTTCAACTCAGTATTAAAAAGCCTCACGTGTTTCTCTGTCCACACACATACAACCTTTCTTTAGATCCTACTTATGTGAACTACCCACCCATCCACCCATCCATCCATCATGCACTTGGGGGACCGGAGCCTATCCCAGCTGCAATGGGCGAAGGCAGGGTACACCCTGGTTAGTCAGCAGCACGTTGCAGGGCCACATACAGAGACAGACAACCAGTCATGCTCACATTCACACCTAGAGAAACCAGGAGAAAGACCACACGGAAAGACCCTGCGACCAACCCGGGAGTCAAACCCAGGACCTTCTTGCTGTGAGGCAACAGCGCTAACCCCTGCGCCACCATGCCACCCTGCTGGGATCTAATGAACTCAGTCTGACTGCCACCTGCTTGCAAGCCTACACACATATACACATGACTGAAACACTCTTAAACCATGAATCTCAGACATACAAAAAAACAGAACATTTTATTTTGGTCTCCTGATAATATCTGCGACAGAACTATGACAAACACAGAAAGAAGCAATTATCTCTTGAAACGTGTATAAAATAGAAGCAGAAACATAGAAAGAGTATTGTGTCGAAAATATGACCACACTTACAGTATGTAGCAGATGACACCTATGCTCCACATGTCTGTAGGGTAACTGATTGCTTCATAGTTGATCACTTCTGGAGCTACAAACTCTGGAGTCCCAAACAAGACCTTCAGTGAACCTGCATTTTCTATAATGAGATAAGATGACCCTTTATTAGTCCCACAGGTGGGAAATTTGCATTGTTACAACAGCAAAGTGGACAGAACGAAAGAAGAAAAGTAGAAGCAGTATAACCAGTAGAATAAAAACTGTACAACAGTATAAAGTAAGGTGCGCCCTTATAGTCACACGTGTCCATGCCACAGCACAGCAAAGCACACAGTGTGAACAAGGTGAAAATCTTTCCCTGCATTTAACCCATTCACCAAGTGAAGCAGTGGGCAGCCACCAATGAGGGGCACCTGGTGAGCAGTGTGTTGGACGGTGTCTTGCTCCAAGTTACCTCAGTGATGACGCTAGCAGTCTTGGGAATTGAACCCACAACCTTCTAATCACAGGGCCAACACTCTGATCACTAGGCCAGGGTGTGTGTGTGTGTGTGTGTGTGTGTGTGTGTTAAGAGAGAATTACACTAAAGCATAGCTGGTAGACGAGCATAGCTGGTTGAAATGAATAAACAAAACTCACAGACAGCTTTATGAGAAACATCTGCCTGGTAGGTCTATGCTGGCGTGCAATCTGGACACCCATGGGCCTGTTATTAACAATTTCTGACTGCAGAGCTGCTCTTGTTTGAATAATTGAATGTCAGCCTAGCAGTGAAGTACCACTGCGTCTTATTGAAGGAAGACAGACAACTCAGTGCACTCAGAGGAGAACAATAACTGCCCGAGAAGAGGGAGAGGGAAAGAGAGCCATGCAAGATCCCAGATGATGAGACAACTCGGGTTAATTTCGAATAAAGTGCACGATGACTATAGTACGATGCTGTTTTTGGATTTTGAATGGAATATGTGTATAGTGATCATTTAGTCTGTGAGGGAGATACCTAGCCTGCGAGCAAGTCCAAAATCAATGAGTTTGATTTTGCTGCCTGTTTTATTGACACACATGATGTTTTCTGGTTTCAGGTCCAGGTGAACGATGCCTTTCTTGTGAATGAAATTGACTCCATCCACAATCTGCAACATGTACTTAATGACCTCTCTCTCAGTCAGCTCAAAATCCTCATCGATGATCCTCTCGAACAGCTCCCCTCCTGAGATCCTGCAAAATATACAGCGCAAATCGGCTCAAAAAAGGCTCAAACACGACTTGAAAGCATAAAATAACACTTCAGATTTTTGGTCTGGCGTTGATCTTGAGCTGCCAAAATGCGTATGGTGTTTTATACTCATTTGGAACATCAGTGAGAGCTTAAGGCCTTAAGGCAAGAGGGAGGATGAAGTATAAACACTGCTAGCATCATTAAATGCGGACACTGAGGGAAAGGAGCCAAGTTTCAGAGTCATGAGGGTTAAGTGGGTTGTCTGTGTACATTCCGACTGCATTTGAATAGAGGAAACAGACAAGCCTCAGATTTATCATCAAACACATTCACATTTCTGCTCTAAGATCTTAAGTGTGCAGTAACAACTCGATAAATGATGAGGATGAGGAGGATTCTCACTGTCTAGTTCTCCCAGTCCAGATTTGTCTGTGATTTAATTTAACAAGTCCTTTGATATTCATTTCAAGAGCTCATATTCTATATCACAGCTTATAATTTTTCCCCCTTGAGGTCCACTTACAATGTTTCTAATACATTTTTCCAAAGGTTTCCCAAGAAATGATCTGAGGTAGTTTTAATGCCTGTGAGGCTGATATGTAAATGATAATACATATAAATGGTCTCTGTTTTAACTGGCTTCCCTGTATTGTGCTTTATTAAAAAAGCAGTTTGGATTGAAAATCTTTGGGCAGAAACTGCAATAGACTATCACAAAAACGTGAATTTAAAACATTTATTAAGAAAGGAAGAAACCTTTGTTTTCCAATATATTGTCCTTTTAAGATTAACAGTCTTTCTGTTCTGTTGAACTGAAGTAGGACAAACTAAGAAGGAGTGCAAAAACAAGACAGATACTCACATTTCCAGCACCATGACAATGTCGGACTTTCCCTCAAAGGCATCAACACACTGCACAAGCTTCGGATGATGCAGGTCATTCATGATTCCAATTTCTTGCCTGACGTTGTCTTTCTCTTTTGCAGAATATGCTTTTATAAATTTCCCAGCCCAGACCTTCTTTGTTCCTTTCTCGACCAATTTAAACACTGTCCCAAATTTACCCCTGGGACACATAAAGAAACACACATGTTGAGCATCTACAACGTGTGTGCACTCTTTCAAACATGAAATAACAGAACAGGACACCAACACTGCAAGATATATCATATGGACAAAGGTATTGGGACACACCTGTTTATCCAGGGTTGGTCTAGACCCCTTTACTTCCTGTGAAGGGGAATCTTAATGCTTCAGCATACCAAGATATTTTGGACAAAGCCATGCTTCCAACTTTGGGGAAGAACCTTTTCTATTCCAGCAAGGCTATGCCCCAGTGCACAAAGTAAGGTCTGACACTGTTGGGTGACATTGTTGGATGAGTTCGGTGTGGAAGAACTCATCCAACACCTCAACCCCACTGAACATTCGGCTGAACTGCGAGCCAGACCTTCTCCATCAGTGCCTAACCTCACAAATGCTCTACAGAATGAATGAGCACAAAATCCCACAGAAACTTGTGCTATACTCCATATTAAAATGTATGTATTTGAATGCAGTGTCATTAAAGTCCCTGTTGTAATGGTCATGCGTCCCAATACTTTTGTCCATATAGTTTATTTCTGTGATGATTCCTAATTAACCCTTTAAGGAGTGAGTTCTATAACCCAGTGCCAGGCCCTGGACAGTGATTTTTGTCCCCTGTCCTTCTAGAATTCCACGTTGATGTTCTAGAATTTCATTATCAGCCAAAGCAAGGTTCCTGAGGTTCTTCGCCACATTATAATCCAGAACTCTGTGATTTCGAATGTTCTAACTGTATGTTTGAGATTATAATCCCCAGGGACCAGCCAGAGTGAAAAGGTTCATTAATAAAAGGAGGAACTGCAATATGTAAACACTTACGATCCCAGCCTGTCCGTCACATCGTAGAGGTCTTTAACCTTCACATCTGTTCTGATGGTCACGTCTCTGTACTCAGGCTCCTTTTCTGATTTTGTCATCATAAAAGCATAGATTTACATTGCAAAGGATCGTAATGCATTGATTAATCTATTCCATTAAAGACTCTGCAGTGTCAGCACTTGACGAGAGATTGTTCTAATGTGTTGAATATCCGGACAAAATGCTACTGCAGTCACGAATTTCATTAAAACAGATCCAAAATCTAAATATTAGACATACCGTCATCTGAAGGCTCAATTTCATCTTCTTTGTTTCCTGTGGAAAATAATGAAATAGAATTATAAATCATAACAGAGCAAATAAGTAAAAATGCTTGATTACTGAAACATTTCTGTTTATATGTGGTTCAATAACATTAGATAATAATGGATAATGGACAATTATCTGGATACTGCACTTTGCATTTTTCAGGATGAAGACAATCTAAGAAAGTTTGGTACTTTCTTTGTTTTATATTACACTGATATGTACAGTTCCACACTTGAGTCATCATGTAATAATTCTTTGAAATCTATCATTGTAAAGTGCCATTTGGTAGACACCCTTATCACGAGCAATTTAGGATAATTAGTCTTATAGTCATTAGTTACAGGGACAGTCCTCCTAGAGCAACTGCACATTTACAACATTTAGCAGACACTTTTATCCAAAGCGGCATCCATTCACTAAATACAGGGGACGGCCTTCCTGGAGCAACTTGGGGTTAAGGGTCTTGCACAGGAACCCAGTGGTGTAATGCCGAAGGTAGGAATCGAACCCATAACCTCTTGATACAAAGGCAAGTCTCCTACCCACTAGGCCCCTTTTTTAGAAACATTTATAGGGTTAAGTATCTTGCTCAAGGACACAATGGCAGAAAATTAGGCTTTGAACCTGCAACATTGGGTTCACAGGCAAGTATTTTACCCACTAGGCTACTACCCCCCACCCAAGACTGTATTGCGAATGGGAGATCACGCACAGTAAAGCTAAGATTATCCACTCAATTTAAAACTGAACAATGTTTGCAGTGTCCACTGGGTGGAGCTCACCATCTTCCTCTTCCACCCCAACCTCCACAGGTACAGACTCAGCACTGGGCTCCCCAACACCGTAGATATTCACTGCTCTCACGCGGAACTTGTACTGTCTGTCAGGGAGCAGGTTCTGGACGTTGTAGGAGGTGCTGTTACAGGACACCAGCTCTTTCCACTGTTTATCCACAGAGTTCCAAATCTCCAGGTTATAAGACTGGACCGCACTTCCACCATCGTACGTGGGCCCGTACCAAGACAGGGTCAAGCTGGACTTGCGGATGTCTGTGGCTGCTGGGATGCGAGCAGGAGGGTCTGGTTTGTCTGAAATGTAAAGGTGTAGGGGTCATGGCCAAAATAGAGAAACAGAGACCATTTTGATCTCTCACACATGTTCATATATGATTCTTTACACTGCGAAGAATTTAGCAGTCACACTGTTGTCTATACTGAGCAGGAAAAGAAACAGCTTCTGTTTTCATCAAAAGGTTTAGTTCATTTTGTTATTAGTGTATAAGTTTGTTGGTAGCATGTGATTGCTGGGATGAAATTCTCTGAAATAAAACTGTACATGTCACTCTTAAAAATAAAGGTGCCAGAAAATTGTATTCATACAACAACACATGAGAATCAATTCTGGTTCCATAAGGAACTTGAAATGGATGGTCCATAAAAGGAAAAAAAAAAAGTCAGCAAGGCAGGTGAGTGTGAAAAAACTTTGTAAAGCTTCCAGAAGATGCTGAAGATACCCTTAAATGCCCTTAATGTAACTGAAGATACCCTTAAATTGGCAACATTTACATGTACATTTTCAGACAACACAACACACCAACTTTATAATATGACCTACCATTTGAGATTAGGGGGAAATGGTGAACCTGTCAACACATGTAAGTCCTGCAAGAAAAATGTGAACCCTAACCCCAAGCCTAACTCTAATTCTAACCAGATTTTGTATGATCTTTAGGAGAATCCACAAAGAAACCCCACTCCGTTTGATCCCTAGTTACACCTACTTGTCAGCTGCAGCATATAAGACATCAGTACTGAGTCACAAAGCACTCAAGACAGACTGAGAGACACGTTTTCCTCCTACCACGCAAATATTCACACTAAAGAGAAATGCTTTTGTGTTTGCTTGCGTGAAACATATGCTGTGGATGAGAAGTGGATGGGAACACATTAAACAACACTGGGCAGAAAAGCTGCAGTGCATTTTTG
Source organism: Brachypetersius altus (assembly GCA_037974465.1). Lineage (NCBI taxonomy): Eukaryota > Metazoa > Chordata > Actinopteri > Characiformes > Alestidae > Brachypetersius > Brachypetersius altus. Next base: position 14,003,566 of record JBBPDB010000002.1, read on the forward strand.
AGGTCTCTCCTTGACAACATACAAACGACTTTGCTGTGATGTCTTTGATACAAAAACTAAAGCAATAAAAAACTGCCTGTTACGCTCAGAATTTGGTCAACAGTGCAACAGTTCAATCTCTAGTTTAAGCCAAGTAGTTTTTGCCAGTAATTTTCCTTTTTTTTTTGAAGTGATGGATGTTTGTGTATAACAGCTGCGTGAGTAAAAATGTGACTGTTGAACTGGTAGACAGAAACACAGGGGAAAAATGAACTGCTTGAAACACTGAACTGATGATGTGGCACGAACAGGCATTTCTGAATGGACAACCTTTTCAAGCTGACTCTTAAACCCAAACTATTTGCATTTGCAGCCCTGGAGCACATTTCTTATCTTTCAACATAAACACTTTTTGAAGTAGTTGTTCGTTTATAGATATGTTATGCTCTCTCTTAATACAGCCCTTAATGAACTGTGAAGGATGAACTACACTTGCTAATCATGATACAGCAGTACAGATTCTGAAGTCGCAAAGATATTTTGTTCTTGTTTACAGAGAAATGAGCGATCGCAGGTTGTGCTTTAGAAAGTATCGATGGTGTTGAGTCTTACCTACAATGGTGAGGTTGAGGGCTGCCTGTCTCATGGCATAATTGTTCCTAATCTCAACTGTGTAGCAGCCGCAGTGCTCCTGCTGGCCACTTGCTATGGTCAGTCGACTGCTGGAGTCTGTGTTCTCGATAGTGATGTCGCTACTCCCCTCTTGAATCTGTGAAGAAAGACCATCACAAGAAGAATGGTTCCATACAATTCTAGTGTTCCTCAGACCCCATGTAATGGAATTAGTGAGTGGAATGACAAGTGTGTGCTGTTTTACTTTAAGTTCGAGCATGACATTCCACTTTCTTCTGAAAGTTTATAGCCTTTCTTCTGAAATTAAGGGTATTATCATAAACAAATGTGTTAACATGAAGTGTGTCTCCTCCTTTGCTCTAGTACCAGCCTCTACTGGCCTGGGAAGGATTTACAGCAGATGCTAAACCATTGCTGCAAAGATCTGAGCATTAGTGAGGTTAGATGATCAGTCACAAAGCGATCACAGTTGTCACTACAACTCATACTAAAGGTAATGGATGGTTCCACACCATTCTTCCACAAGAATGATGAGAGGCTTTATACCCCTCGAGCTGAGCTTGGAAAAAGCCATAGTGACCTTAGGCTCATGTGCAGCTGCTCCAGAGTGTTCATTTCTGTTCCCAATTTTTCAAAATGTCTGTAGAAAACAGACCATTTTTGATTGTTTACACATGTCCATTTTTTTTCACTGTGAAGAATGTAGCAGTTTTCCATATTCAGCTGGAAAAGAAGCAGCTCCTGTATGTGCTTTGTGTAGTGATTATGATTCTCATGATCAAAATGATCAGTGCATGCTGTTATTAGTGTGTGTTTCAGTCTGAAGTGTGTTGGTAGCCCGTGCTTGATGCGATTCCTTAAAACAAAATGATGCCACAGCAATGCATGCAGTGTGAACGTTCTATAAAGACATTAAGGTGATTCTACTTATTTAGACATTACGTAAATAATAGTTTGTTGAGTTGTGGTCGATGTGGAGTATTGTGGCGTATCTGAGTCCTTGTGTCAGAAAGGCGCCTATAAATAAAAATGTATTTTTATTATTATTGATATTGGATAGATTGGGTAAAATGCTTACTGGTTTGCGGAACTTGAGCCAGGTGCAGTTGATGGGTGATGTTCCAGTGAACTTGCAGAGTAGATTAACTTGTTCGCCTGCCAGGATCTTCATATCATCAGGAAACTGCAGGATCTGAGGGGGGTTACCTGAAATGCACACATAAGCACATGCATGCATGTTTGACTGGTACACACACACTGGCATACGGGCACACACACACACACACAAAGAGTCTGCAACAGCTGGTGCCAGTCTGGCTGAATGCATATCCGAATGTAAGTACATGCTCTCAGAGGTCAAGTGTGTTATTAGGTAAACAAAGCTTGGACAATTCCAGAACTCCCACGACAGATAATGTGCTGGAAGCCAAAGATGGAGACAAAGCCTTATTAAGGCATGACTAACCCGACCGAACTCACATCTCAGGCATGCCCACGTTTCATTCCGAAAGCTCCAAATGGATTTACGGTGAAAAAGACACGGGCAGTGTTTTGGGGAATTGTTTTTCTGAATGTCCTCCTGTTACCTTGTTTAGGGTGTGTTTTTGGTGGTGGCTTCTTTATCCTGGCCTCATCTGGAAAAAAGGGAACAGAGACAAATCATAAGGGCTGATGAATGAGGCAGGCGAGTGCTACACTGAGCCTCAATCCTCACACAAGGAAATGGATTCACCATGTGTATTTTCATTTCAGCATGTGTCTGTCATCTGAGTAAGATGATGTTTGCTTGAAACAATAGCAGCAACAACACAATATAGAGCACATTCGTGGCATTTGAGGGGTTGCTCTTCACTAAGCTTTATAAATAAAGCATTTGCACTTAATAATGCATCTAAATCACTAACATTAGCTTTAATCCATGGACATATATAAAGGAATTGGCACGCACTCAATAGTGATAAGCAAACTCTGGGAGAAAGGAGAAAGACTTCTCTGGACGTCCTGAGAGAGATCAGCTGCGTATGTCCTTTTGTGTTTGCCTTTTTTGGTCATACTAAAAATAGTCCCCAAAGAATCCAGGAAATAGTTCTTGGCACGCTGTATTTTACATCTGATTGCTGTCATGAAACAATGTGCTAGAACAGTTGACTAATGCAATCGCCCAGCAACAGGGACACCAAAGTCTGTAGGAAGGCAATTTCAAGCTGAAAATTTTTCTTGGGATGTCAGACATTCCAGCACTTCTTTTTTGCCTCTGGATGGGCTCTCCTCCCGTCTTTGTGGAAATGAAAACATCCCTTTTCCAACACAACTATTTCTGCTTCACGACTCCCTTCGCTTTGTCATAGGAATGGCCTTTTGATAACAATCAGCCATTTATATAAAGCAAGACACTCCAAGATTTCCTTGTAAGCAAAGTTAATATCAAAGGAAAACAACAGAAGAGCTCAGCTGAACAGCATGAAAGGGAAAAGTGTGCAGTAGAATAACAGAATAACACTATGCTTCAGAGCTTTTGGGACAGGCTTACGCAAACATCTGTGCTTTTCAGCTGCAGGGTAATGATGTTTTAGCTATTAGTTTGATTCCACTGCTGTGGATTAAGACCTTCAGACAGTTTACCCATTTATTCATAACAGCTTGCAAAAACATGTGACCGTTATTAACAAACTGACTTTCACCACCACAGCACATTATTAGCTTTTCAACTATGGAATTAAAGAACATGTGTTTTCAGTAAAGACGCATAATCAGCCAAGATCATAATACGATTTTTCTTATTCTATGAACATGAGGTCGGCAATTGGCCGACACATTATTTTGATGGTGCAATGTTTTGTGTCATGGGTAGGTGAGTGCTCTTGCACTGCTACACATACCCTATATGCAAAAAAAATAATATTGCAATGTGCTATAAGAAATATGCATGATCATGCACAGCACGTTGTGCTAAACAGCTAGTTGCCTCAATGCATCACTTTCTTTGGTCCATATTCCTTTTCCCCTCAAAGCCTTGCATGTGAGCATGAACACGTGCTGTAAATGTTGAGATATTAAAAGCACAAAGTGTGAGGCCTGCAGAGCTAAAGAAGACGTTTATGAGGAAAATATAGTATGTTGACCTCTTCACAGTCAGAGCTCTGAATGCCAAGGTCAGCAGGCAGTTTTGAAACGTGACCTACATAAAGATTGTTTGTAAACAATGGGACCGCAAACAACCTTTTAAAAGTATACATTTCTATGAAAATGCAGCATTCATGTGTTCAGGGAAAAAGAGCACAGATTCATGAATGTGTGCATATTTATGTGGATCAATCATTCATTCTCTAAGTTTAATCTATGTGCAATTGATAAATAAGGCGTTTAGCATCCAGGAAGGATTTTCAGCTTGTCAGTGGGCGGAGGAGGAGTTTGCGGTCGAATCGTCAAAAAGGGAAGTAGTTTGGATTTGTCAGCTGTGTGTCGCCCCCATCTCCATGCTTTTATTACAGATCAAGGGCTATTTCTGAAACATTACACATCCCGGCCTAATGACACCCCTGACCCCTCTTACGTCACCATTTCACAGCCACACACCCTAACAACCACTTGGGAAAACACTGAAACTGCATGGCAACACTGTAGCAAGAGACACTACAGCAACCTACCTAGCAACACCCTGGCTACTACCTGGAACTTTTTTTTTTTTTTTAGAGTTCGCACAGTTTTGAAATACCAGTATAATTTAAGTTTCATCTTAATTTGTAAAAGTAAAGTTATAGAATGATGGTTCAGTAATTCAAAACAAATCTGTTCCTTAAACCACTTTCTGTATCATTCTCTTTCTACATCTCTTTTTCCTACATATACACACACGTGTGCACACACACACACACACACACACACACACTTTTAAGTCTTTCATTTCTTACAATGTTTAGTCTACACTGGTCTAGTGGATTATATTGGTATTCTTTGAGTCATTACATTTTAAAGGCACCAGAGGAAGCAAATAATATCCAGACCACACTGTTAGAGAATATACTCCTGCCAATCAAACCAATATAACAGCACCTTAGGAGCCAGGAGCATGGGCCTTTCAAGACCAGTAGTTTTTAACAGCACTCTTCACAGAGTAACCGGGTATTTTCAGCACCTTTACATCAATGCCAGTCTCCTAAGAACACAGAGGAAAATCTATGAGGAACCAAGACTTAAAAGCAGAACCAATCTTCATGTGGATGGAGAATGTTCAATGATACATTAAGATTAAACAGCCTTGTCTGAAATTCCTATGAGACTAACGCAATAGACACCTTGGTCACTGAAAGAGTATAAATTATATTGCTAGTTCTCTTGTTCACCACTTCATACATTCTGTGCAAAACTAAAACTAACTTCAGTACCCCTGACTGCAATAGACAGCACTTTAAGTAAAAAAGTTCAATTTGCATACATTTCTGACACAAGCCAGAATAAGTGCATGATGGGATAATGGGGTAAAAGGCATGAAGATTAAGCTGAATTCCAAAAGTGGTAATACACTATATGGACAAAAATATTGGGACAGACCTGTTTTTCATTGTTTAGCTAGACCCCTTACTTCCAGTGAAGAGCAATCTTAATGCGTCAGCATACCAAGACATTTGGGTCAATGTCATGCTTCCATCTTTGTGGACACAGTTTGGGGAAGAACATTTTCTATTCCAGCATGACTGAGCCCCGGTGCACAAAAAAAATGTTCCATAAAGACATGGTTGGATGAGTTTGGTGTGGAAGAACTTGACTGGCCCGCACAGAGCCCTGACCTCAGCACCACCCAACACCTTTGGGATGAAGTGGAATGCCCTTAGCAAAAAGTAGTATATCTGAAGTTCATTTTATTAAGTATACTCGAGTATCAGTATAGCAAGTATACGGACCATGTACTGTACTTAGTACTAGTAAGCAAACTAATTTAATACTAATTATTACTTTTTAAGTTTATAAAAGTATACTTTATATACTTTCTTTATACTTATCAGTATAAGTCAAGTGTACTTCACTATACTATTCTTGAAGTGAACCTGATCATTCTGTCATACCTGAACACAGTGTGAACAGCACGAAATTCTTCCTCTGCATTTAACCCATTCACCAAGTGAAGCAGTGAGCAGCCAGGAACACCCGGGGAGCAGTGTGTGGGGAGGGTACCTTGCTCAGGGTACCACAACGGTGCTTAGTAGTCTTGGGAATCGAACCCACAACTTCCTGATTGCAGGCAAATGCCTAACCGCTAGGCCACCAGCTGCCCATAAGTATATAAAATCTAGTGTATAAAAAGTAAACTTCAAGTCTGCTGCCTGAGTTTTAGTATAAAATGAGTATACACTCGAGGGTGGAGACTGGGATGCTCACCCAACATCAGTGCCTGACCTCATAAATACGCTATGAATGAGCACAAATTGCCACAGAAACTCCAAAATGTTGTGGAAAGCCTTCCTAGAAGAGTGGAAGCTGCTGGGGGGGGGGCTCCATATGAAAGTCTATGTATTTCAATGTGATGTTACTAAAGTCCCTGTTGGTGTAACGGTCAGGCATCCCAATACTTTTGTGTTTGAGTCTCCAGCTGGTTGTGCTGCAGTAAGCTCAGCATGGTCCTTCTGGTGATATCTCCAAGTTAGTGTGTTGCATTAAGCTCAGCGTGAGTCCCACACCTCCTCCTGTACTGCTAGACAGAGGTCAATGTTTTCCAACAGCCTGCATAACACATTGTTTTTCTAGAATTATTTAATTATTAAATCACAGAGTTTGCCAAAACTTTATGAAAAAGAACATAACTGCACCTTATTCTGGGTCTCTAAAGCAAGTCTGTTCCTGCTCACTATTCCTCATATTATTGACAAACAATGTTCACTGTAGACTCAGTTATACTGAGAGCTACTCTACATAATTAATAAGCATAATATCAACTCAACAACCAGTTAAATGTAGAAGAAATTGTTTTGCGTACATATGCATTGGGAATTCACACACACATCCTAGGAATAGGTCATGACTTCTGAACATACAAATAGCCATTAAACTGTACAAAATGCAAACTATGAAACTATTTGTGACCTGATCTGGCAAAATGAGTCACAGTGACCCAAAATTCTAAATTGAAGTTTTGGTATCATGGAAAAGATGAAAAAAAAAACAATCTTTAAAATGATATCTTGGTCAAAGCTGTATCTTAAATGGTTAGTCGTTTGAATTATGGTAGCACAGCACCAATTTCCAACTGAAAAAACAGGAAAATCGCAGTTTTTGTCAGTTTTTTGTTGATGTCCAACAATCCATAGCATCCAAAGAGATGCAGCCAGTATTCAACAACACAATTTAACTACAGGCATTTAGATACTTAGAAAAATACATTAAATCAGACTGAAGCTTCAATTATGTCAAAACATTTATTAAATACTTATCAAATAATTCATTTTTGTGTAAGATTTGAGAGCTGCAACTCAACTTAAATAGCCAAATAAGTACATTTTTACAATGATTTCTATGATGAAACTTTGAGAGATTAATTTTGAAGAGCTTTTCTTTCATATAACACCAAAAAAGGAAAATCGATATTTTTGATGATATTTTTGATGATATTTTTGATGTTAATCGGCCCGTATCTCAATAAATAGAACGCAGATTTCCGACTCATTACGGCAGATCCGGTCACATTTTGTCTTAAAAATATGTTTTTGTCTTAAATGCTATATATTATTTGTTATTTTCACTGTATAAAATGTCATTAAAAAACTGGAGATGTCAACACAAGATCTAAAAGAAAAATATTGGAAGACACTTTTTGTATATTGGTACACAAAGCAAAATCCTCACACTGCTGTCAATGAGCGAAGGGAAGAAGAGTGTTGCACTGGCCCATTGTGCAGGGTTGGTGCACAAACATCATGCATATGAAAGATAACTTTTACTGTGTTAAACACAAGTCACTGTTTTAAACAATCGCCAGAGGTACTGTATGAAAAAGAAAGGAAAACACTGCCAATTGTTAAGCAAGGGGTGAATCTATTATGCTTAGGAGTCATTTTTGAAACATAAATAAAAATCAACCTTGAATTAGTAGCAGAAAGGTTTTGACCTTAGCCTTCACCATCTCCAGACTCCAAAACATTAAAAAACTGTAATCTTTAAACGACTGTACATGTACAACGATCTAGGATTATTATTTACGAACTACAAACATTCCCTAAAAAGAAAGATGTTCATTTGGCTACAAGAAACACTTCATCCACAGGAGGTCTTATTAAGTACTCACTGAGAGTAACCGAATGTATGTGCATGCCACCTTTTATGCTTTATTTTTTTCTAATGTGTTATTTTTGTAAAATCATTAACACTTAATATTCAATTGATGATTAAGTAATAAATCAATGAATAAATAATCCATTCTGCTATTTTCAGAGGTCAAGTAAACTTCCTTCTTTCGCACATATAAAATGCTTCCTTCTTTTTACCAGAGGTCCCGAACGTTTGCAGCTGCGTAAATAAAGATGTGTGGAATATATCTAAATATTTCCTCTCAATAATGACAATTTACTTTCCAAATACCAAGCATACCAAACATCATTCTGAAAGACAACAATCTGATCAAGAGCAAACTGTGGACTACAGAGGCATTATGCTTGTGGCATTATGTGAGAGAGAGAGAGAGAGAGAGAGAGAGAGAGAGAGAGAGAGAGAGAGAGAGAGAGAGAGAGAGAGAGAG
>JBBPDB010000002.1:14018624-14034671 GCA_037974465.1 Brachypetersius altus
GACCTGGAAAAATTTGATCGATTATAGGTTCTGAATGTCGATTTCGATTACTTTTCGATTAATCGCCCAGCCCTAAGCTGAAGGTTGGATGGAGCAAAGTATTGTAAAACACATTTGCACAGGTAATAAAATATAGCTTGCTTAATTACATTTGTGCTTAAGGATTATTACTGAAGTGGATTGAACTGTAATGGGTTCCAACTTGAACTAACAGACATCAGTCAACTGGGAAACCATCATGCAGCCAAAATGCTCACTGTCTCCCATTAACGTCTTCAGACAAGAGGACCAGGACAGTGTTGTGTCACTGTGTTTAAATCTGGCAAAGCCCCTATGAGAGTAAACCGTGGGAATCCTTTTGCTATTCTTATGCTTAGTAATTATACTCCCCCACAATAGCATGACTGTAAATATAGAAAAGCTTATACAGGGAAACCATTATATCCAGACAATAGACAGAAGGGAAGGGATATGAAGACATGACGGTAATAAATCAGGTGTTAAGTGTTCTGGACTCAAATTCATACAGTGAGAGGAAGCAGAGCGCTTCTCTGGAAGTCAGTAGAACTTTACACTGGCTGCTCATACTTCATGGCGCCTGTTATAAGCTCTGCTCCCATTAATCATGCAGAGTAAGCGCATTTGGAAATAAATCCTCATCCTTAAGGCCATGGATATAGTCAAAAAACAGGTTTTATACTAACCCTCGTTGATAATGATGATGAATTTGGAGGGCTTGATCACTTTCCCGTCTAGAGTCCACGTGACAGTTGCTGGAGATTCAGATAACTGGCACTGCAAATGCAAACGTTCTCCTTCCAGCACCGTCCCATCACTCAGTTTTTGTGTGAAAACTAGATCTTTCCCTCCTGCGGCATTCTTTGGCTCTTTGATCCCTCCATCCACACAGTTCACATCATTCTCTTTCCCTGTGCAGCCCTTTGGTGATGGGCTCTCTCCACTGTTCTCCAGACTCCCTTGCTTTTTCTTGTTGCCCAGCACTGATCTGAAGTCAGCTGGCTCAGTTTTGCTGGGTTCTGCTTTGTCAAGAGAGCCTGCCTTGATGGCCCCAGTTCCCTTTTTGCCTAACACTGCTCTGAAGTCCACCTGCTGTGGCGAGTTGACCTTCCTCTCTTCCTCAGTCTGGGTCTTGGGCTTGATCTGCCGTTGGAGGTTGCCCCTGAAGTCCATCTGCTCGGCCGTGATCTCCTTCAGGTCCTCCTCCGAGACGCTCTTAGTGGTGACCTTGCGGCCCAGGACGGTTCGGAAGTCGATCTGCTCGGCTTCCTTCTGTCGGATCTCGTCTTCACGATGCTCCCTGGTCTCTACGCGCCTCTTCAGAAGACCACGGGCAGCGACGGGCTCCTCTAGATCCCAACTCTGGTCCTGTTGGTCCCAAAGAGGATCCCGCTCTGATCGGAAGATTGCAGGGCTGGATGGCTCTCTCTGCTCTTCCCTTCCTCTGTCTGTCCTCTCCACCCCTCCAGCTCTCCTACCATCCAGCAGAGGAAGAACACAGATACATTTAGAAGGTTCAGCCCACACTAGAGAGCAGCTTAATTGAGGAGAGAGTTCGGGCAGCACAACACAAAGTTACATCACAGATGACTTCAGAAGCCTTATAAGGGAATGAGCCCAGCGAGGGGCTCCCTTGCTAACGCTCTCCCGTCTGGACAAAAGCACAGCTGGAGGAAGTACCATAAACAGTTTTTTTTAATAGGTCGATTCACAGAAGGGCTTGGGGCAGAAGAGTGCTATAAATACAGGTGTGAGATAAGAACAGGCATACATACACTTTATGAGATTCTCCTCCTAAATCTTCACTCACTATCAAGGAGGCCACGCAGCTGCAGTCTCCTACTTTGTTCCTGTTAAAAATAGTTAGTCGGGGTTAGTTTCAAATTGGGCTTAACTGTTCTGAGTTCAAACAAATAAGCACCAATTGGTTCAATGTGTGTCCTGGTCAGTGCTCTAAATAAGAAAACGATGACTGCTTTTAAACATTTTCTGAAGGAAGTGAAAGACTGACTTTACCACTTCTGTTCACATAATGTCAACTTTAAAACCAAATGCTTTAAACAAAGAAATGGTTTGCATTAAGTATTTACACTGTGTTACGTTGGTTACATTTTATGAAACTTCTGTCCAGCAGCCACATTAGTTTTCTTTATAAGAGCTCATACTTGAGATGGATCTCATAGTTTCCGGCATGGTGAGATTTCACTCTCCTGATTAGGAGTGAAACCACGTCTTCCTTCTGCAGGATCTCGAAGTCCCGCCCAGACGAGATCTCCTGTCCGTCCTTCATCCAGAAGAACTCTGGGAAAGGGTCTCCTGCTATGGCACAAGACAGCAGGGCATGTTCGTCCTCGCTCACTGTGAAAGACTTAGGCTTTGTAATAAACCATGGCTGCACACCATCCTGAGGTTCTGAAAGACACAAAAATATACAAATCAGCTGCGTGGACCATTCTTAATACACTCTTTATACATTTATAGTAGTTTATTAATATAATTTTATGAATATAAATGTGCATTAATTGAGGTCACCGATCAATACCTTGAACAGTAAGTGATGCTTCAGTCCGAGCCTCTCCTGCCTCATTCCATGCTTCACAGGTGTATGTGCCAGTGTCCTCAGGGAACACTTCCTGTATAAAGAGGCTGTACTGGTTGCCCTTTTTCTCAAAGTAGAAGTCCTCAGACTCTTGAATCTCCTTCCCATTCTGAAGCCATAGCACTTCTGGAGCAGGATGCCCTAGAAAGAAATCCATAAATAAATGAAATTAATAAAAAAACACATTTTCCATCACACTCAGAAATATACAAGGCCATCAGAAGTCACCATGTGTATTTAAATCAAATGCATTGCAAGACACTGATCATAAGTTATGTGCATAAATACATTCATCATAAATTTCAGCCAACATATCAGCCGACAACATTCATATGTTTCTGCCATAAATATTTACTTAGCCCTTCTCCTCTGAGCTCAGAAATCTTTTAGATACTTATCAAGAGTGTCGGGACTCCTCCGGATTTTGAGGAAGGACACTAGATTATATATTATATAATAACTGGAGTTGAACCTTCCCCTCAGGTCACATTCACAGGAGGAAAGTCAATTGCACGTTCCAAACATCAGCTCTCGGGGGATGCTAGAGGAAATGCCCCTCAATTGCAAAACAACAAAACCCAAAACACAGAGAAAATGTCTGAAAACTGCAGGCAAATTGAGGAAAGAATCAGTCGTTAGCCACCACCATTAAATGAATAAAGAGCCCCTGAAAAACATTTCACATTTCAAAACCTATTCAGCTACATACAGAACCTGCTTCTGGGGGAGGCAGGCAAACTCAAGGACAAAAAATTCAAATGATTCCGGTTGCCCTGTGGAAGAGCAAGACATTCAACAGACACTAAAACATAATGTATACTTTGCATTGCAAGCCCTGTTGCAGGAGTAGGAGGCCAGTGACAAGCTTTAGTGAATGAAAATGCTTTTACCTGTGACCTCCACAGTCATAGTGACCTGACTGCCATCCATGACCTTTAGATCATGCAGTTCTTTCAGGAACACTGGAGGTTTCTTCATCTCTGAGGCTGGCAGAGGGCAGGGCTTCTTAACACTAGCTTTCGCTGAAACAGCCATTCACACACAGACAAGCAAAATGTTAACTGGCAAGACAAGAACATGCCTTCTCACAGACTCTTCTACTTAGTCCTAGTTTGTGAAAATCCTTTTCAAAATTTGTTTTCATAGAAGTGAGTAGCTGTGAAACTATAATGTTTATAAAGCACATTTAACATTCCTTTGTTTAATTACATTTACGGCATTTATCAGACGCTTTTATCCAACGCGACTTTCATTCTTTAACTACAGGGGGCAGTCTCCCTGGAGCAACTTGGGGTTAAGGGTCTTGCTCAGGAACCCAGTGCTGAAGGTATGATTCAAACCCATGACCTCTTGGTCTGGAGGCAAGTATCCTACCCACTGAGCTACCTCCAGCCATCATCTGCATAGCATACCCTGCTAAAGCTTGCAGTGCATACAAAGGCCCTGGTCAGAGTCTCCAGAGTGGTACAACTGTCTAAAAACTGTCCCTATCGTTGGGAGATCAATCTCCAGTGGTGCTGCAGCCATTCATAACTTTAGCTCTCTGGGTAGTTTTCAAATGGAGAATGCACAGAATTCAAATGGAGGTTGTGGCTGGATTCATTTGGTGGTATTGTGTGATAGGGGCAGTCCAAGCTAGTTGGGGAACTGGAGAAGAAAAGAACTGGGCAGAAAATCTGGAAAAATTCACAAAAAATTACTTGCTTTACTTGCCACACAAGCTTTACAGATTGGGATTCAATAAAGACCACAAATAAAAGATCTCCATGCACAATGCCAAGTGTCGACTGGAGTGTCAACATGTGTCAGTATGACTGATGAATCGGGAGAGTTGGTCAGATACAGGAGAGCTGTACTTGCTTCAAAACATAGTGTGAAATGTACATATGGATTGAGGAGAAATTACAGTCGGTGGCTTCTTTTATTGAATATACTGGTTATGCCTGAGTGTCCGCATACTTTAGGCAAAGTAATGTACACTCTGTATGGGAAAGGTCAGAAGATGCTGCAGCTGCAAATCTAATGACCACATTAGACCAGAAGAACCAATGGAAACATGCAGCATGAGGGAAAAAAAGGCATACAGTGATTCCATATACTAAGCAGGGCTTCAAATAATCTTGTGGCATTGCATTTAATAATCTATTCCCGCTGTAACAAATGTAACAAAGATCACACTTTTTATTTAACCAGATTAGGGCTCTTGTTGTTGTAGTGTTTAAGCTTTTTTTTTAATACAGTTCAGAATTCAATAGGATGTGAAAGAAATACATTATGCTCTTTCTAACAATGACAAATGACTGGACCGGAGCAACACCATGCCAACTCCCCAACTGCCCCTCATGTATATTTTTCAGAAGTCTAGTCCTGGACTAAAGTGGGTCTCAACACCACTAATCAAATTAATGACTGTGCTTTTCTATGCTTGTCTCAATTGTGTTTTTATGCAGGACAAGTCGGTGTCAAAAATGTTCAGAATCAGTTTTAAACTGGAGACTCAATATAAACACATGAAAAATGAAGAGTGCACAAAATTCCTACTGACCTGAAGTGGAATGCATGACCCAGGCTAAGGTTACAATCTGTTTATTCTGGCCAGATGAGTCTATAATGAACCCAATTTGCAAACAGGGCCATCATTTTATTAGTTTAATCTGATACCCCTTTGATGGGGGAAACCAATGTTCCTGCCAGAATCACTCAGTCACTGTTTTTAATCATATTAAACTCAAACCAAGTTCAGAGAAGCAGAGATGTGAGGATTAGTCTTTCAAAACATTGATCCATATGTTTACAGTGGAGGCCAAACGCCTGAGACCACTAGTAAAGATGCTTCTATTTTGCATTTTGATCTAATTTAATACAATGCTCCCATTAAAAATCATGCAACCAGCATAACAAGTTAAGTGAAATGTTAAAAAATCATCATTTTTGAATGTATTAGTATTTGGCTTGCCCTTCTTTTGCAGTAATAGCTGTGTGTACTCAAGTTGGCATGAATTTCACAAATGTGTGAAACGTGTTTCTAAGCACTTTTTGTGATGTTACTGAATATTTCTCTGTATTCATGCATCCCTATAAATGCTTGATGGGGTTTAGGTCAGGTGAGTAAAGTCTGTGAGAGTCAGCACTTCTTGATAATGCAAACTTTGTGGTGTGTCTTAGGACTGCTGTACAAAACCTTCTCTACAAAGATCTAAACCAGAGGCACTGAGGAATGGAGTGATGCTCCTCCTTTTCAGAATGTAGTCGATTCCATGCATGTGTCGAACTCCAGTGTGGGCAAAACATCTCCAGGCTTAAGCAATCCCAAAAAAGAAAGTGCCTCTTTGCTCTTCGGCTTCATTTATTTAATTATATTTTCATATTTCCCACACACGCCTTGGTCCACAATGTAATGTGCACTGCCGAAAACCTGATCTGCAGCAGTATTTGTAAAAGATGAACAAAAACTGCAATGTATGAACTTAAACTGGCTTCTAATGAGTAAATCCACCCGGGCTGCCTGAGTGTGTTCAGTTACAGAATGAAAATTCCATGGTGAATATATGATTTGTAATGCAAAACACTGCATAAAAATGTACAGAATTGGAAAATACCAACTACTGTATCACAATCTCAGGACTAATGAACCACATAGAAATAGCTCAAAATGACGTACAACTTCCTCTTTATAACTTTGATGCGTATTTCTCCTGTAAATTTCCTTTTCAAAAATACTGCATATGAATATGTACAGTACCAGTCAAAGCATTCTAGCATTTCTACTACTGTCCATAATTTATAATAAAGGAAGTAAAAACACAGAAATTGTCAAATAACACACACTGAAACAAATAATTAAATGTTTGTTTTAGAAATACATTTGTGCATTGTGTTGCAACAAACATTAGTATTTGCCTTAGGAACTAGTATATAAGCTTTTAGATGAAAGCGACTTTTCATCTGAAAAACACTTGGTTAGTCCAAACACTTCCCCTCAGGGATGAATAAAGCACATATCTATATTGTCTGTCACTATAGATTATTATCTGTTCATTTCATTCCAGTTTTAATCTAAATATAATACTTTTGCTTTTCATCCAAGGAAATGAAGTCATTCTTTCTCTTATCGTTTGGTTACGCTTTCCTATTAGCTTCTCTCCCCGTCTGTCCTTCTGAGGGACAGGCTGTACTGGCCTATCAGTTCAGGCTACGGCTGTGTGGGAAAATGCTGGTATTTCACATTTTTAACCCACGTGAATGCTGAAACCTTTGCCTTAGACCAGCTCGCAGGCAGCAGCGCTACAAACAGGAACACATAAAACAGATGTTCCTTTAATCCTACAGTGCTTGAAATAACCCATCTCATAAAAAACACAGCCCTGGGATCATTTATCAAAGACATACTAAGCCACATATAGAGCCTAAACTCAGTTATCTGAACTAAGTGATAACATTTATTTTGTATTGTCCAGTCAAGAGCTTTCTAAAATGATTGGGCCTGAAGCCTCTGGTGGAGCGGGGGGGGGGGGGAAGAAACAGCAGTGTGTTTGGGATATTCAATACGAAAATATTTTGGAGGTTCAAGTAATTCCATTCCTTCGGTGCCTGTTTTTGATATGGAAGAAAAATCAGGATAATTTTAGCAATGGGAACTTTTTTTCCATTGGAGTCTGTTTATATACTCAAATGAGAATGAAATAACAGCTCTCCGTATGAAACGGTGCTAGGCCTGTATTTGGGGCATTCCGCAAACTTCCGAAGGATGTGCCTGATTTTCTGTCATCACTAAAATATCTACATTCAGAGCGGGTTTCCTTTAGTGTCAGATCTTGATTGTGAATCGGATAAGTTGAACCGGAAGGTGTTAACTTATAGTGAGACAGCAAACAGAAGAGGAGGAGAGGCTGCACACCCGTACCTCTGACCTGCACCCTGGAGGTGCACACGGCTCGCCCATGCTCATTCTCAGCCACACACGAGTACAAGCCTTCATCTGCACACACAGCATCCTGCACCGTCAGCTGGGCCTGAGTACCCTCAAATACAGCATAGCCATACGGGACGGCCTTATCTGAGAGAGGCAGATGGGAGGGAGGGAGGGAGAGAGGGAGGGAGGGAGGGAGAGAGGGAGGGAGGGAGGGAGAGCGAGAGAGAGCACGAGAGCGAGAGCGAGAGAGAGAGAGAGAGAGAGAGAGAAATAAGTAAAATCCTACATTTCCATGTCACATGCAGGCGTGCAGGTGTTCACAATAAGTTCTCTTTTTATTATTACACTTCCCTCCTTCAGAACGTTTCAGAATGTATTAACTACCATTTCCACAGGGAACTGATACTAGTCATTTACTGAACAAAATATCAGGCAGTAATATTCTCCCAAACTCTGTATTCAACAGAACGTAATGTAACCGCCAGCAACTGAACATCTCACAGTACTGTATTCAAATGGGGAGCACACCCTTTCATTCACATCCACAGCACTTTTCCTTTCTTTCCCTTTTCTTTTGGAGCATGGAAGGTAGCCTAATTCGTGATCAGCCCTGTGCAAGAGTCTCTCTGTCTCAGATGTCTGCTTTTGAGTGCAAACACTTGCCAAGTTCAGCCAAGTGTAATATTTCAGAGTGACTGATGCATGTTTTTCCTTTATATGGTTCTTGGGCCACATGTTGGCTCAGTGGATTAAACTGTAGTCTTCCAACTATAGAGGAAACCCGGGAACTCATTGGGGATCAACGCAACTCTCATTTTAGTGAACTGACCGAAATGTCCTTGCCGTCTGCTGTCTAGGGTTAGCGAATAAAATCAGCAGATAGTGCATACCAAAGCCCTGCTGCGGCATTTTATGAGGCATGGAAATACTGTTGTGGACACAATGTATTGCACTACTGGACCTGATATCATTCAATAACATAAGATGGAAGGGCTTACGGGATTTAATTCTGTCAGCATGTTACTATACATACGGCATATGCTTTACAACATGGGCACAGTGTTCCACTGTCCAAACATCCTGCCCTATATATTATCATGGAATTGATGAATTGCACTTCAGCTCCTGACCAAACTAAACACCACTGTTTACTTTCCAGACCAGCAATACTGTAATGATAAATACAGCAACAGCATAGCAGGACATGAAGGGATGTGGTGTTGTTTCTGGAATGGCTTCAACCGTGCATATATACAGGCCTGCCACGACTGAAACTGGACTTGCAAATAATTTTGGTAATAAATTGCTTCAAATTGTATTTGTTCTAAAACACTTTCACAGAAACCTGACATTGCACAGTTGGGGTATGCAGAACATTTCACATGGAGAACAGTTTAAGACAGAAAATAAACACATTCTGTTTTAGCTGGACTTAAAGTAGGCACGCACATCTCACAGTGGGGAGGCCCCTAACATGCTTACCCTGCACAGTGTGTAACACACTCTTTCAGACACAGAGAGAGAGAGAGAGAGAGACACGAGGTAACCTTATACAGCAGTAGCAAAACTTCAGTAGATTCTGCCTGGTTTGCACACATCCAGGTTTCATTTATTCCTAATCTAAATGTGTGAACACTGTATGGGCACTGTTGCCCTCTGTTGGCTGAGAAAGTGTATAACATTGCCAACCTGTGAGGCCTACATGTGGATTCCAAAACCAGTAGCCAAGGTTTTCCAAAATGTCTTTTTTTTTTTTTTTTTGAATAGTATTTACCCATATAACAAAGATGCACAGAACACACCCTCTGTCTATTGTTCCTTACCATTAAGCAACCACGATATGGTGGGCTCGGGCACAGCCTCCACTGAACACTGCAAAGTGAAACTCTGTCCCTCGGTCACGCCACAGCCCTTCAGAGCACTGCTGAACACTGGCGCCTTTCCGTCCAAGCGCACACCTTCACACACAAATACATACAGACACTTTTTAAAAAAAAAAATCTGGTTGCGAACGAATCTGGTAGACCGCAGATTGCAGGTATTTACTTTCACCAGTAGATGGCACAACTACACTGACATTTCTGGCATCAAAATACAAGATAAATGCACAAACATAAGCTCAGAGTGTGAGATATGAAAGTAATACATGAGCTAATCGAGGCATGCAGTCAGACTTTGATAAAAGAAACTATTTGGTTGAACACGTCTCAGATAAACCATAGAAAGCATGTCTATGGCATTTGTTCAGCCGTAGCCTAGTCCCAGATCCAGCATTAAAATCTCATCACAGCTTCTTTCTCAAGCAATTTTATCCCAATTACAACTGAACAAGGAGCGTTATCCTTTCTCTGTTCACAGAGAGGCAACCTAAAACAATTTTCTAATGCACACCAATCCATGAGCAATACACTGAAAGCTGACGTGAGTTTTCAAAGTAAATCTATATAAAACTAACATTATTTGTCCAAAGGTTTGTACACATCCGTGCATTCCTCAATTTATTTGAAATCAAAAGGATTAACAGGCAGTTTGTCCCTATTTTGCTACAGTAACAGCCTCGTCTCCACTGAGACGGCTTTCCACTAAAAGCTCCATCACTCCAGATTTGGTTCCACTGCTCCACAGCCCAGTGCTGGGAGCTTTGTTCCCATCTAGCTGAAGCATATGTAGCTGCTCCAGAAGTTCTTGGCAACACTTTTCTATGTAGAGGATAAAAGCTATGAGTGTGCAGTTTAATGCTGTATCAGCAAAGAGTTCATCATGTATATCTGTATATGCCTATATAAAAATGTGTGCATGCTTTTAAGTGCATGTGCATGCATAAGTGTATTTGCCTTCATTCCTACATTAGCACAGTAGATAACTTTGAACACTAAACACATCTTGGAACTACATTTATGGAAATTTGACATTTGTGACGGAATTCGCTAATGCGAATTGTGTCTGGATACACATAATACGTTTTAGAATCAACATATTCCACTCCTGAATGTATTCATAGGTCTAAGCACATATAACACCTTCTCCAAAAAAAAAAAAAAAACACTTCTATCCCAGCAGATCTGATATAGCATTCTTACAGATGTTACTAGAAAACAGATGTTTTTCATTCTCCCAGAGAGCCTGGTAGATGAGTTTGCACTGAATGGGCTGAAATGTCTTCACACCCTGAGAGCTAAAGCTCAAGCAGTGTTACTATGGAACATTCCTGAATCAAGTGGGGAGAAATTTGCAGCTAATAATTCAGGCCCTTTACTTCACTGCTGACTGCCAGATGAACTTTGAATTGCTGACCTGCAAACAGATGGGGCAAGAATGGATATAAATAGTACTAATTCATAAAAAAATGACATTTAATTAACAATTGAACTAATGACTTACTGACAAGCTACCACTTCATGAGAACAGAGAAGTCTTTGGAACTGAATTACACTACAATTAATAAGAATATATATTTTGTGCAATATATATCATTGCATCCACTAAATGGTGTTATTGTGGTCAGAGCTGGCTGCCTCATATGTGAACGTAATGTGGGTGAATGCAGCACTAGTCAGGTGTAGTACACTTACTCTTCAATGTAAGCGTCCAGCTGGAGGTAACTTTCCCTTTGCTGTTTGTAGCCATGCATCCATACTGGCCCGCATCTGCTTTCTGTACGCTATCCATGCAGAGCAGGTGCAGGCTTCCCTCCTGCTGAGTGCTGATCCCTGCTCTTGGCCTGAGCACAGCGCCGTCTTTAACCCAGCTCACAGAAGGCACTGGCCAGCCAGATACTGAGGGTACACGCACTCATTCTCAATTTAGACACTTAAGATGGGAGTGATTTGCTCTCGGTTTGGAGCTTTTAACAACACACACATCTCTGCAGTGATTCCATTATTACTCAAAACTATTAGATTCTGCTTCCATACCATTAAAAGGAACATTTTAATTAATATGTTCCATTAATTTACACAATTTTACTTTTACAACAAATGCACTGGAGACAATTTACAAAATTGCAACAGCAAACAGCAGTATCAGCCATCCTGAAGGCTACATTTTGTCTGTTTGTAATTTTACACATGACAGAATGTCATATAGTACCAGAAACCACATAAGAAAGTCTACTTATAGTTATTTAACAGCTTGACACAGTTGGAGGCAGCTGTGTAATTTAGGATACAATTTCCGCAGGCATAACTGATAGGGTAGGATTACTTTTTAGCTACATTAGCACTGCAGCCTCAGTGAATGCTAAAGAAGCCAATGTTAGACAAAAAACATGTCTTGGAACAACATTTTGGGCAGAGGGACAATCATGTTTTTGTGAAACTATTCCTATAACTTCAAGTCGACATACTTACTTTGGCACTTGAATACTACTTTATCTCCCTCTGTGACCTCCTGGCTTTGAGGCTGGGAGTCAAAGCTGGGTGGAGCTGCCAGGGCCTCGAGGCGGCTCTCTCTGGCCAGTCTGCGGGCCTCTCTGCTGGACTCCACCACTGCAGGCACTGGACTTGTACTTGGAGATCTATTAGCTTCTGCTTCCACCTCTTGATCTGTCCCCTGGTGTCTGAAATCAGATCCGCTCTTCTTGGTCTGTTGACTCCTAAAGGTCATGGAGCTGACTGACCTCTGTTGACCTGTCGCTAACCCCTCATCTTTGGCCTCATCAGTGGGCTGTGCTGCTGACGTCACAGTGTTTTTGTGTGTCTCTGTTTTGGTTGCCAGGCTGTCTTTGGCTGCTGTGGTGGTGGTGGTGGTGGTGGTGGTGATCACTGTTGTGTGCACCTCTGAGGTTAAAGTCCTTGTAGATGTGCTGGTGGCCTTTTGGTCGCTAAGGCCATTGCTGGTGTGTTTTAAGGCAGAGGAGGCAGCTGTGTTTGTGAGATCATGAGGGGAAGGTTTGATTCTGCTTGGAGAAGGATAAAATGTTGGGAGAAGGTTTACAGATGGAGGCCGTCATCCAAAGATAAGCTAAAAGGAGGTTTGCAGAAAAGAAATGTCCTGCCTACACTAAAAGAGCTAACATCTCACGAAGCGTAACAAACATGTCAATTTTTTGTGAATGTACTTACATGCCTTCTTCTGTGTCTAAAAAAAGGAATAAAATCATAGATTTTATGGTTCAAGAAATCATTCTGATATAAAGTAATATAAAAGAAGCAGAAATATTACCAACGCTGGTTTGTCTCGGGTTCATAATGTTTTATACCTTGAACTGTTAGTTCTGCTGTAGCAGAGGCTTTGCCTGCGCTGTTGGCCAGCAGGCAGGTGTATATCCCAGCGTCTTCCGCACACGCACAGCGGATCTCCAGAAAGTGTAGTCCGGACCTTTCAAACATGTTGTAGTGATCTGAACTCTGAAGCTCCTCATCACCCTAAGAAAGAATAATATAGAGACAGTAATCAAACCCTCAAATCTGTGTTTATCGCTCCTTAACCAGAACTGAAAACCACACACACACACACACACACAACAAAACACCCACCTCCCCCTACCTCACCCCTACCCCCCTTGGAAAACTCAGACTTTAATAACCAGTTAAAATACCTTTTTATGCTGCTACTAACCGCACAGTCATATTTATTGCCATTTTAAATTGCACATATTTATTTATTGATGTCTTGCATACTCCTGCACATTTGCACCCTTGCATATCTCTGCATCTAAACTACAGTACTGGTCAAATACTGGTCCTTGATGTAGCCATTGCACTACACTTTGTTTTGTCCTGTCTCCTTTAGGGGTATTGTTGCTCTTGTTCTGTCCTGTTTTGCACTTGTGTTGCAGCATGGTTCTGGAGGAACGTTGTTTCATTTTTATTATGTACTGTGTAGATGGTAGAAATGACAATAAAATCTACTTGACTTGACTAATATACAGGAAAGGTGAAAAAATACCCTTTGAAGTCAAATCATTTGCAATGATCCTTGTCCTTTAAATGTGGTGGATTAGTTAACATGGATTAGTTAGTGTTTGAGGTTTTGTAGAGCTACAAGCCTAAAATAGGTAAAAACTAATGGAGGCCTGTACCAGCAACATGCCTAAACCATATACATAAACATAGAGAAACGATTTGCTGCTACATTTTTAGCTCTATTACATTCCTTTGACAATTTTTTAATACCACAAATGCTATGACTTAAGTAGGTGATGCAGTTTGTATGATGATAGTCGAACGGTATCACCTTTAACCACTGTACGTGAGGCTGGGGACGTCCTGTAGTCTTAGCAGAGAACTTGCCCGTCTGCCCCACTTTCAGGTAGAGGCGGGAGGGTTTGGTCACAAACTTTGGTGGGCTTTCCCCCCAGATACTGGGTCTGTTCTCCACAGCAGGGAGCCCTATGCGACTCCTTAGAATCCAGGAGACATGCCAAGAGTGAGCACATCACTAAAATGGTGATTTATTAATCAGACCACTTACCATCTGACAGACAGCGGTGGCACCTTCAGATTCATTAACTGATCATTAGCTGTTATTGAGCCATCAGGGCAGGTATCTCATGCTTGAGAATTAAAACCTTTTCTGTATCTACACAGATATCTTGAGTGCTGACATGCTTAAGGGCTTTTAATTCTGGCATGCTGTCATAGTACAAATGTTCTCATGAATGTAATGGGATCAATTTCTCATGCAAGGAAAACAGATTACTGCAAGATGCTGAAACTCAGTATGATTCAACAAAGCGTTGGATCTCGTGATCTCAAAGCTTAAAAAGGTTTGAAGACTGCCAGAGAAACATGCTCACAGAAACTCAGAAAACAGAAACCTTACCCTGTTTTACTGGAAGAGGGCATGTTGTACTTCTTCGCTGTATTGTCTGTGTAGTGGACAAAAAAAAAACGTCAATTCAAGACAGCCCAGGACACACAAGTACAACGTAAAACACAGACACACAAACACAGCTGTGTGGAGTTCAAACATGACCTCAGGTGCTGTTTATGCCACCAGTTACCGGCTGCATGCATTGCCCCATATGTTTGTTTCAGTTTCAGTCAGCTTGAGGTGTTTCGGTGGATGTTTAGGATGATATAAATCGGTGCAGCCCTGTGTTTACGTTGACTCTGGATGTAAACTGGAGTGCCAAGTAGCTATTTCATGGCTAATGTAAAGTCAGTATGAGCAGCATTGCAGCGGCGGAAACACTCAGACACAGCTGCTGGAGTATTTGCACAGGAATGTGAGCACATACAGGAGGACAGGGCCAGTGCAGCCTCACCACAGGAAAAGGAACGCAATGAGGACAGGCAGAAATGTTGGCTTTGCAAATATGCAGTCGGTTTTCAACAATGTCCTGCTGTAATCACGACCTTCAAGGGCTGAGGCTGCGTGTTAACTCGCTACGCTGAATGACAAAGAGCAGTGGAGCTGGTATTAAAACGGATCGTAACAAAATCCCATTTCCACAGTGGCAGTAGGGGTTGAAAATGAATATTTTTCTCAATTTTTTTTTTTAAATATGAAGGCATCTCAAGGCAACTTTGGCATATTGGCATACTTTGCTAAGAAGTCCTGTTGTTATTGAGTGTGGTTCAGGGTCACGTATCAAGGTGGCAGGTTTGTGAAGGATAAAAGTGTGTGCTGTCATCAGGCCCTGCATTAGTCAGGCTAAATGAATAAAGCTCAGGACGCTTGCCAACACAGTCTCCCTCCTTCAGTGTGGGAGTCCATTAGCCTAGCTGTGCTTGGACGATTGGACAACAATCAGGGATTTCTCTGTGGTATGAAAGTTATTCGGTCAAAACAAAGATCACATACATCAGCTGACAAAGCTTCACCCAGCTCTAACCTTTTCTTTCAAGGTTGTGAAGATTCAGTTTTAGTTCTAATGGTGTTAAAAAATCACATTGAATCAGTGGTGGAATTTCCGAAACAGAGTTATCTCTGGAAAACTTAACTGACCTTTGCAAAAACTTTTTTGCAAAAATATATTCAAATCTGGTCAGTATCAATGGCTTCAGATGTTATTTCTTTAACAAAATCCAGTCAACGTAATGATGTACCTTCCACAATGATCTCCACAGTAACCTGTCGACTGCCTGCATCGTTTACAGCCTCACAGGTGTATCGTCCTGCATCGTCTTCCTGCACTCCTTCAACCAGCAGGCTAAATGTCCCACGTGCGCTCTGTTCCATGGAGAACCGGCCCCCGGCGATCACAGCTTTCCCATTCCTAAACCAACACACCTGAGGTTCGGGATGACCACGTACCTTCACAGGGAAAGAGAAGGTCAGTACATACAGACTGGCCAGTTTACACAGTTTCTAAAGCTACCAGGAGGGCCCTGGGAATATGGAGCTATTTGTTGATTTTCTTGTATTTGTTGATTTTCTTGTTTTTCAACACCATTTGGTTAAAAAAAAAAAGTGCAGTGAATAAAACACAGTAAGAAATGGACACTGGAAAGTTGAATTGTCTTATTGCTTTGGTCCCATTATTGTTCCAGGTTAAAAGTGAAAGTGACAATCTGGTCATACGTGAACACACCACAGCACACAGTGTGAACAGCACGAAATACTTCCTCTG
>JBBPDB010000002.1:14041666-14054720 GCA_037974465.1 Brachypetersius altus
ATGCAGAGGTTGAGTTTCGTGCTGTTCACACTGTGTGCAGTGGTGTGTTCACGTATGACAAATGGTCACTTTCACTTATTGTCACTGGAAAGGATTTAAAATCGTTTTGAAATTTGATTAAATCTCACCTGCAAACTGTCCTGTTTTAGAATAGCCCATACGGATTCCAGCTCCATCCTTGGCCTAACCCCCCCCCCCCCACTTGTAACATGTTTCTGATTAGGAACTGATTAACCCTCAAGTGCTGATTAACCCTATATACCCTATATAATCGTTGTGTCCAAAATTGCATAGTATTGTATGCATTAATATGTCAAAGTAATATTCTACCATTAGTAGTACTTAATTAGTTAATTAGGTCAGTGCTGTTCATGTCAAGGCTTGCCAATATCTCTCTGTGCATTTGGGCCAGTTTCTCCCGCTTGTGTTTTTCTGTTTGTTTTGTACCCCTGTGTTGACCCCTACCAGTTATAACAACTACAGTACAGGTGTTGGAAGCCCCAACATAAAACTACTCTGTGCAAGTACCTTTTTAGTGTAGAATCTGGATAAATAAAGAAGTCAGTAGCAAATACAGTGAAAATCTGTTACTTTGGCCTTAATATTGCATTGACTCTTTCAGGGAAACAAAAGACAGATACTTGGTGAAGGGCATCACAGGGAATCAAACACATTTCTCTGACACCATTACATTCTCTTCACCAGTGACTAATGTGATGCAAGAATATGAGAGTTCATAAACTATGCATTGTGAATGGATCATTATTGTTGGCTGCTTGTGTTCTGTTCAGTAGGAGGATCGGGTCCTGTTTTTGTGTAGCGTTTAGACCTCCTGCAGATCCTCTAAGTAAATATAGAAAAAGCAGAAATGCTTACACAACATACAGGCATCAGGGGGTCTTGCTGCAGGGGTTAAAGTTCAGGATGTAGCAGGGTAATGTGTTCCTCAGAGCCTTCAATAGGAGGACAAGACAGATAACAAAAAAAGGCTTTTGCCTTTCCTTTGCAGGGTTTTTTAGTCTTTACTTTGATAAAAATTCTGATTATGTATGATTTTTCTTGCCTTCATTTCAAACAATACTGAAACCCACCTAATCTGTATAATAGTAGGATAAGATAACGTTAGTAAGATAACATACATACTGATGAATCTATATGGTCAGAGACAGAGGACAGAGAAATTCAGAAATACGCTGCAAATTTATAAGCTTCAAAAACCTGAAGACACATCTGTCTGAGAGCATCTCCTTTCCTAATGCACTATTTATCTTGCACTAATCCCACATAAAGATTTAAACACTTAGAACTCTCCTCTGATTCTGACTGTCCTGAAACTTGAATATTGTAATGTAATTGTCGTGTAATGTAGCCGAAACTCTCTTCATCCAGCTGTAATGCTGTCCAGAACACTACTACCAAATTTTGACCCACTGTCTTTGTACTACTTTACTATTATAAAAGAAGAAAAGAGTTGTCACTATGATTGTCCTGCAAGTCAGTGACAAGAATAGAACAGCCCTTGTCTTTATGTTGTCATTAAACACTGCTTCTGAATGACAGTGTCAGAGAAATATGAATACCCAAATTGGAGCCCATGCTTTGTTTCAGACCTCTTGCCACAGCAGTAGAAGAACATGAAATTATAATGTCATGTTTAAAGTTGCACTACCCTCTAGCTCAAGGGCCCGCTCAAGAAGCGAAGCTACTCTGCATGTGGAGCATATGAACACCAGCAGGGTCTGCAGGGGTTTGTAATATTAAAATGTATCATTTTCTGACCCTGTATATATATTTTATTTCTAAACTTTTTTTTATTCAAAACTTTTTTATATTTTTTATATCAAGCTATCACATTAAGGGCTTGAACTTCTCTTTTAGAAAAAGACAGTGCAGTGTTTTCAGTGAACAAAAAACAAAATACTAAAACAAACGTGTCCTTTAAAGTAGGACTCACTCATGTGGCCTGGTGTGGACTGCACTCAGTGTTTACTGCACTTGAACTTTTGATCCAAAGATACTAGACTGAGACTAAAGTAGCTGAGATTTATGCTGCAATATTTAAGTGAGTCCTTGTTTGAAATAAGCACGTTTGGTGACCTCTTGTAGTCAAAGAATGAATGACTTTGGCTATTAAGTTCATTGTAAATACATAATGCCGGACTTTGAAAATGTCACAGTATCATCAGCGACTTGAGGATCTTTGTCAAATCGTATGATCTTTCTAACTGCAAGCAGGGAGCCCACTAGGGGGCAGTACAGTCCTTAATAACACGACTAACATCAGTGTCCAGCCTGATCATTTTTGTGGTACAGCTCGTAGTGTATCCAGAGTATACACTCTGGACTATAATTACAAAACACGACATAAATACATATACCTTGTTTAAGCGTCGGTATAAGTTTATGTGGCCCAAAGCTGAACAACATGGATGGTCGCAGTAGTGTGGTTTGCAATGTAACCATTCAACACCAGATCATTGAGACTTCAGTGCTTAAGAGTCTTGCTTTTTCTTGGGTTGCTTTGGTTACCAGTTCATCCAAGCGCTTCTAGTCGTTATAGCAGCTCTCCTTCGTTTCTGAACCATCTCGATTTCAGTGAAAGTGCAGCTGAACTGGGAACAGTGGGGCGAGCTCCTTCTATTGTTTGGAAATGACAGGAAAAGCCACCGTCTAGCCTGGATTGAACGCGCCTTTGTGGGGAGAGAGTGCAGAGAAGACCGGGCGGAATCGAGCCAAACACGTCGGGCTGTTTTGGTGACATCACCAGTTCTCTCTGCATCCATACGACACCCTGCTGTTTCCCACCACTCCGAGGGGCTGCCTCTCTGCCCGCGCTAAGACTCGTTTGTTCACTCTTACGCACTGTTCTGGTCCTCTGTGGCGCTGATCCGACCGGCTGGGTTCCGTGAGGGGGTCTTTACTGAGAGAGAGGACAATAAGAGGACCACCGGGACGAGGACACATCCAGGAGGCAGGGATGGGGAGGCTTTAACGCTGCACCTCTCTGGATTTACGCTCAGTGTTACGCACGACCCGGGGAAGATGAACAGTGGCGAGGCGACCGAGGAGGGACCCACCGACCCGGACACGGAGGCGTTCTTCAAAACAGGTAGGATGGATGGACGAGAGGAGGAAAAAGGCAACGTGTGGCTTCCGCCGGTCTTTTCTGAGATCTGAGATGGGGAACAATGAGAACTTGGAAAAGGGGGGAAACACCAATAGGAAACCCACGGAGCGCCGTGCTTTGTGCGTTTAGCTGAAGAAAGAGATTTGGATTAATTGTGGGTGATTTTTGGAAAGTGCATGAAGATCCCAGAGGGATGAAGTAAGGCAGAGTGCAACACTGACGGGCTGCTTGCTGTTTTGTGGCTGAGTAGGCGATGCCCGGGCTTTGTTTGACACCTCCACTTCTTCCTGTCATCCGATCCAGCCTCTGGATCTCAAGCACTCTCAGAATGTCCGTTTAGCTTCTTAAGACACCAAACAAGAGATCGGGCAGCGGCTCATTGTTGTTCTTCATTGAGGAGCACAACCCTGTTTTGGGTTCCTAACCCAGACCAGCTCGGTTTACTGATGCAGCGAGGAAGCTGAGGATGTCAAAGTAGCCCTGCTTTAAGGAGGGAGAAGAATTTGCATTCGTTTAGTTATGCATTAGATGATAGTTTCTGCTCAGTGTGGCATTCTGCTATTGACTTGCAAGAACAAAACGTGTCTAGGGTTTCTGTGGCCACTGCAAGGGAAAACATTCCTCATGGCTGTAATATCAAAAGAGACACCATTTTTACAATATAAATCCAAAAATAAACTAAACAAGTGCTTTTTTGGAGGTTGGGGTGGGATTCCTAAAGTGAAGTGAAAGTAAGCCTGTAAGTTGCTGTAAATGATAGTAGGTTGATTTTGAACCTCAGCAGCCCTGTTGCCTCTTACATGGATGCCCATAAAAACAGCCCCATGCACAGCACAAAGACACACCCCGGCAGTCACAGCACTGCCGTTCTGCATCAGAATGATGACTTCAGCTCTATCCAAGTCGCACTAACGCATTTCAAGTTTAGAACCATCACAGCATGTGCTGTTGTGTTTCTTTGAGTGTGTTCATGCTGTAGTTCATTTCAAAGTTCATCTCCAACTTAAGTTCGGTGTAAGTGTGTCAGTCTTCTGGCCTGAACGAATCCGAGATTTCTGGTTTTCAGCCGAAGGTCACATTTGAAAGGGAGTTTTCTCCTTTCATGTGGCACCTTAATTTAAACCAGGTCCTTTAGGCTCTTTGTGTGTAACCATTTGAAAGCAGAATCAGTAACGATGGTGGTGGGGGAAAGATCAGGGCTCGTGGAAGTGTTGAGAGATGCATTGTGTTGTGGCCGTTTTTAGGGTGCGCACCACAGCGCCTCTGAATAAACCTTGTCTCCACTCATTTAGAAGTTCAAGAGGCCTAAACCACAGCCACTGTTAACGGTCTAGAACAGTCTCAAACTGTAGAATTTGAGTCTAGAATGCTTAAGCCCATGTTGGACTGTGGACGTGCTTGGAGTTGATTCTTGATTCGTTCAATCTGGATGTGGAACCTCAGCTATAAAGACCAAGCAGCGCTTTGGGGGAGAGGGCCAAGATGACTTGCAGATGGTGTGGAGGTCTGAGAGAGCTATCAGAGAGGAGAGAGTGTCTTTGCTGTGGTTCAGCTCTATGTATATTGGGACATATGCCTCTACCAGCCGGCGGAGATGTCATCAGCAAATTGTATTGATACGTAGTGGCAGCCTCGGCCCCAGGGGACACCAAAAGATGAGGAGAGGGATGGAGAGAAGGATGGAGTACGGCAGAGAGAGAGATGAATAGAATAGGACGAATAGAATTCTGGCCTAACACTAGTATTACACATGTATTGCTACACATAACGTTGCATTTACTAATATTCATTGATGATTTAATAATGTGGGATGGTGAAAGATTGCCTTACATTATTTTAACTAAAATCTTTTGCCATTACCTGAATATCAGGATGCAATACCCACAGAAACACTCAGTGGTCAGGATAAGATTGTGATTGGTCAGGATGTCCACAACCTGTAGAACGAAACATTGTGATTGGTCATTTGTGTATCGACATCATTGCCCAATTGATTTATAAACAACATATTGTACCTCATTTAATAAAAAGAGAGACAAAGAGATAAATGGAGGGAAGAGCTGTGGTGACACAGGGAGGGACAGACACAGGGAGAGTTGTAGAGTGAGACAGACATAGTAGGAGACCAAAACTGAGAATGAAAGGGCTCATAAAGGCTCTCTCATCTGCGGCTCCTCCAACAGCAGTGGGTGCTTGCCCTCGGAGAGAAAGGCATTACGTGGCTGAGTGAGCAGTAATCCATTCACAAACGGCCGTCTGAATGAGCTGAAGTGGTTTTATGTCCTCAGCCTCGCGGCAGCTTTTCTTCCTTCGTCTGCACCGCTTGCAGCCAGATTAACCTCTATCCAAACTCACACTCAGCCATGTATGAGGAGGCTTCACCCTAGCAGCATCTTTAAGCATACGCTAACCGTCCTTCATTTGTTCAGGGGTGATTTAGTGCGAGGTGTCCTATTCCTAGCTATTAGGTAAAGAGCACTTTGGGCCACAGCTGTTGGTTTTTATGAAGCTGAGCAAGGGGCGGATGTCTCCTCAGGTAATAACAGCAGCAGATTGGCACGGTACAACCCTCCAATCAATACCTGTATGGCCTCAGCCTTTTTGTCAACAACAATCGTCTCCCTGGCAGGCTGATAGACTACAGCTGCAGCGCCTGGCTCCGGTTCCTCTTCTTCCTCTCCAAAAGCTACTCCACTCTGAGCAAGGAGGATTTTCTTCATCGATTACCTAATCACTCACTGAGCTGGGATCAGGGCCAGGGCCTCAGAAGCCATGCATGATGTCATAAAGAAACCAGCCCAGGAGGTGCAGGTAGTGACGTGACAGGGCTGTTCGTAATGACCTGATCTTAATGGGAAAATTATTGAGGGATTTGCAGTGTACAGTGCAGTCCACATATAACATATGAGCAGTTGTGTGCACATTTTAAATGAAACGATGAGGTAGGATTTGCCATGTTTTATCGGACAGCATAATAAGTCCTGGTTAATTTGACTCGTGCGAAGCACTGGCCACTTTCGTAAAACATCTTAAAGGGCCCAGGCAGTCAAAATGTCTTGCCTCTCTTGGGAAACTCCCATTTGGACTTGTCCAAGCTCCAGCCCTGTCTTTATCACACACACACACCTGCAGTAGGTTTCCATTTTTTGTACATAAATCCCTTACATTAGCTCCTTCCAAAGTCTCTGTGTTTTTGTTCTTTACATGATATGCCTGTGTTTTTGTCCCTTGCTTGTTCTATGTGATTTTGCATTATGGGTTTACCTTGTATGCCGCTATCTGTACCTGTGGTGACTACAAGTATTAGATTGCCTCAAACATATATCCTGCCTCAAACCCCTATACCTTACAATTATCCTACATCCATCTTGTTTTACAATAGTGGTTTTATATGGTTTCATTCTTTTATATTACAATTCATTTCCCTCTCTTTATCACATTAGATGTAAACAGTCTATTTTGATTACTGGGCTTTTACAAATTGGTTCTAGTTACTGGGCTTTTTATATGTAATATATGTGTAAATGTGGGCTGTTTCTGAATAGCTGTCCTGTATTTGACCTCATTTTAAAAGCTGCCCTGGCTGAAATGCATCTATTGACTTCATCATGGACCCTCAGGGCTAAACGTCTTTAGGCTGAATGGACAGATGTATATAAACGTGTTCGCTTTCAGGACATTACAGAAACGGTAAACTCCAGCAGGCACTTTTCCACATGTGTTCTGATACTGAAGTGAGGCAAATTCAATTTTCCATAATATGGACCCATTAAGTATTTATATGAAGTTAAATGCTTAATGGGTACATTTTAAAGCAGTAAATTAATTTTGGCTGCAACAGAAACGTAAACTTCAATTTATAATCATGCATTTTTTCCGCTTCCCGCTGGAACGTCTCCCCGAGGACATTTTACATTGCTTAGCCCTAAAGGTCAAGAGAAAACTTTGAGGCCAAAATTCAGTTTTATGCACACATCCACTGCTGTTCCCATCATGTCTGAGATTGGAAGAAGCATTCAGCATTTGTGCCCCATGCCTTATTTCCCCACTGCTCCATCGCAGCAGGAACGGGAAGGTTATTGCTCGTCCAGTTCCTGCTGTCGCTGTAGATGATGTAGTGTGGGCTGTTAGTCAGCAGTGTTTCTCACGTGATACTTGACGTGTGTAAGAAGACAGATGACTCTGGCAGCAGTGCTATTTAATTACCATACTCAAATATTAATAACCAAAACACAAAATGGATTTCTGTAACTTCCCCTGTGTCAGTTAGACTGCTGTGGTTTATTATATGCTATAAAGAGTAGAGCACGCGTTATACTGAACCTTTAATTACAGCCGAACCAGAATAACCCGACATGTCATTTCAGACTGGCCTTTTCTGTAAAGCGTTTAACACGGGACTCAGACTCAAACCAGGCTTAGCGGATTCATTCACTGCACTGAGTGGTGGGTAAATTCTGTTGTGACAGACCTTGGATTTCACCCAGCTGTGTGTGTGCGCGCGCGTGTGTGTGTTTGTGTGGGTACTCCCTCCTCCACTCCCGCATCATGGCGTCTTTCTGTGCCCCACACACACAGTCTCCAAAAGGGGGAGAACAATAGGGCGAAACGGGCCACTGTCAGTCAGGACAAAGAACACACCCATGATTTGGCCTCACTCTGTGTATGTGTGTGTGTGTGTTGTTGGGGGGGGGGGATGCATGTGTGTGCAAATTCTCTCCCTTTTTCCCTTTGTGTCTGTCATTCTGAACCTTTCTCTCTGCATTCTCTCTCTCTCTCTCTCTCTCTCTCTCTCTCTCTCTCCCTCTCTCTTACTTCTACTTCCTTGTTTCTTTCTCTCCCTCATATTCACCCCCACATACACACACACACACACACATACACACACACAATACAAACACTGTTGTAGAGAGGCAGATGGCTAATTGGCCCGTGTATGTCACATGGGTAATAAAGAGAGTGAGAGGAGATTTGACTGGATTATTGAATCATGATCTGAGAGACAGAAAAGAGAGAGAGAGGGATTTCCCGTCCCGTTCGAGCAGCCTGCTGTCTCTGTTGTCACCGCGAGGAACCGTGTGCCTGTGCAGGGCCAGTGAAGTGAGACTGTTAGCGCTGGCGGCTAATGGAGTCAGAGCTGATTAGCTGAAGCTCTGAATGAGGCTTTCTGATGGATTGGGAGAGCGGAGCCCTGGAGGCCTCTGGGTGTTTGCCTGCACCTCCACCGATAAAGAGGCTGCAGCACTTTACGTTTTCACTCAGCTCACCGCCTTTGTGATGCTAAAATTGCTTGCCAATTTTGGGCTTGTTTGGGTAAATTGACCTCCGCCTACTTCTCCATAAACAGTGTTTCTAAAGAGTCATATCCGTCTGTGCCCTCACATGTTTTTCTAGCAGAAGAACCATCCTGGACTGCAGTGTGCAATGATTCAGAGAGCACTTTATTTAAAGACTGACAACATGGGTACCTTTATAACACAGGTATATTGACTAGCATATTTAAAAAGCAATACTTTGGAATTTGTATAGAGCTTATGGCATTCTATGCAAGAATTTTAATAAAGTAATGGACATTTGCTCCATGTATAACACTGTTACGAATTCAAAAGTCTCCCTTAGACAAAGAGCACATAACAGTAAAAAGATCCATATATCAGGTTAAAGAAACCGATGCCCTCCAAATAAAATCAATCTGTTTATTTGGAAGGCAGTTCTACGTTTCACTACTTGGCGATGATGCTTCAAAATGACATCAAAAAGCACCTCTAAAATCTTTTAAATCTTCCTTAAGGTGCTTTTTGATATCATTTTGAAGCACTTTCCCATTATATTTAAGACAAAGTTTAAATATACATCTTTTTGTATTCTTCACCTAATGTGTGCTAAACACTTGCTGTACAGTCATGTGTCAAAATGTTGTATAGAACACTGAGATTCTGTCAATTTCCATTCATTTATAAGACAAAAAAGCAGTTAACAGAAGCAGTTAGCAGTTTTGCAGTTTTATTTTATAGTGCAGACTGCTTTATACTCAATTATATTTATTTTGGTACTTTCTTCTTTCTTCTCCCAGTTTTCTGTGGTATTTCAATCATTAAAGAATATGTTGTCATGAGAGTGGGCCCTTGCCTAAGCTATCGGCGTATGAATCATATTGTGGGCTGAGTGCATTGTCTCATAATTGAATTCTCCTAATGCTGACTTAGATAAGGACTGGCAGCAGTCTTGGGAGTCTGCTATATGATTGCTGTGTTTTAGCAGGGGTGGGAAAATGGCCTTACGCTAAAAGCTATTGATTCTCTATACTTGTATACTCATATTCGTGTGTGTGTGTGTGTGTGTGTGTGTGTGTGTGTGTGTGTTTGTGTGTGTATAAAGTAGTATGAAATAATATTAGTGCAGACAGACAGGTCTGGAATAAGCAGTAAGCTTATTTTTGGAGGGTCATCTACATCCACAACAAGGCCAAAGTGTTTACTCCAGGCAAGCGTGAACAATCTGGCACCAAACCAGTGCTGGATTATGCACACTACACAAATAAAAGCCTACAAATACAAGACAGTGACTCCACTTTTGTTAGCACGCTCTAATGAAACGGTTTCTGTGTTAGGAATGGTTCATTTATTCATTAATTCACTGAATATTCACCGCATATAAATAGTGCATTCATTATGTGATAGGAAACGACCCTGAATGCCGCCAATGACTATGAGCTGAAAGGGCAGAATGACACGAATATGATGATATTTATCATTAGCATGTGACAGTATGACTTTCTGAGCATATTATGGATATTGTCAGAACCAAATACACTCAACAGCTGCATCTTTCAATACAAAGAAAGCAGATAGCCCTGTTTACATGTACTACAGTGGTCCAGCTTATCCTAGGGTTTTAATCTTATTGGAAAAAAGAGAAAAATAATATTTACACAGGCAATGATTACATTTTCTTAATTGCGTTGTTATATGCAAAATTCAGTAATTCTTATACGACGCTTTTCAGACGCTTTTATCCAAAGCGACTTCCATTCCCTACCTACAGGGGACAGTCTTCCTGGAGCAACTTGGGGTAAAGGGTCTTGCTCAGGAACCCAGTGGTGGTGCTGAAGGTGGGATTCGAACCTGTGACTTCTTGGTCCAGGGGCAAGTATCCTACCCACTGAGCTACCGCCACCCCGAAGTTGTGTGCTGCACACCTTTGTTTTAAAAGTACTGCTATATGAACAAAAGTGCATATAGCATATGCATATGGTTTGTGAGCCTCCCCACACATTAAAAATGCTTTCGACATCCAGAGCTAACATTAAGACAGGCACCGTCCGAGCAACAGCAAGTTAACATTCAGAAATTAAACAGAAACATTAAGCAGAAACATTATTCTTTCATCAGGGAGCAGGATAAACAGTCCGTGTTCAGAAGCAAGTGTCCCTGTTAGAGTGAGATCGAGCGTAAAAAAACAACCTACTTTCAAAATAATAGTAATAAAAAACAGCGTAAATACGCGATAAAATAATTGTTGCCGTTGAGTAAACGATGCGTTAACGGGATAGTAACGGGCTGATAACCCAGCTCTAATAAATGTACATAGAGCATATAATTATTCATAACTGCTTTATTAATTAGCAGGATAAAGACTTTTATTGTGACAAACATTAAATGTACATTAGAAGAATGATATGAAAACACTGTATTTGTGGATCTTGTAATCTCAGGCTCCCCAGACACTTCCCACAGATTTGGTAGCTGAGCCTGCTGCTGCTAATGAAAACTGGAGATACCTACGACCGCCTTCTGTTTTTTGGCAGGCCTCTCGGAGGGAGTAATAGCCTTGATAAAAAGCGGAAATAAAAACAAGTATTGAAATAGTTCTGCTGGAAAGTGTACAGTTCCCCTCCTCACTGTTTTTGCTCCAGAAGGGGCGTATCAGGCTAACCTTGCCTAACCAGGCAGCTCTTTCACTGGGCCAGCAGCAGCTCAGGCAGCCCCAAGGACACATGGGTAGAAGCAGAGAGAGAGTCATGCATATTTAATTTGCTGCTCACTGACTCGGTTTCACTGTCCTGCCACAGTGGAGGGCGTTAGAGAAATAGAAAACAGCGGATAGACACAAAGAAGCAATGTATGCAACATCATATGCAGAGAAAACTCCTTCCACATTGTGGAGATGACAGATGTCTCAGTTTAGCAGATATTGATTTGCCTGGCCTCCTTCTTGTTTTTGCATGGTTTCTTCAGGCAGTGCAATAAACCTATTAGCTATAGATCTTAGCCAGAACACCACAGTCCATAAGGATTCTTTGACATAACATTCACATTCACCTTAGTATTGATCTGTATCCCATCTACATGAGTGATTCGGGTCATTGTGTAAATGTGAAATGAAGTCCTGCCGAGCAAACGCTGCTGCGTTCAGCACTATCACCAGTGGACTGTTCAACACACACACACACACACACACACACATGCACACACACACACGCACACACGCACACACAGACTCATGCAGGTCTTGCGTCAACATTCAGAGAGAGTGAGAGAGAAAAAAGCAAGGACTAAGCCAAAAAAGGGAAAAGCGAGACAGCACAGTTAAAAGAAAGCTGCTTGGCTAATGCTTTTAGAGCATAATATTTCACCAGTGGAGGGAAAGAGGATGCAGAGAGAGAGAGAGAGGTAGGGAGAGAGAGAGAGAGAGAGAGGTAGGGAGAGAGAGAGAAGGAGAGAGAGAGAGAGAGAGAGAGAGTGGATGTAATGGTCCGTGGAGGTCGGCTGTGTGTGTGTACCTGTGTGTAATCAGTCAGAGTGCTCTCTCTGCATTCTCCCAATGTCTTTGGCTAAAACCAGAGACAAACTGCACTGATCATTTAGCTTAAGTCTTCCCTGCAGACGAGTAATGTTGTACCTCACTCAGGTTATTATTAACAAGCCT
Source organism: Brachypetersius altus (assembly GCA_037974465.1). NCBI lineage: Eukaryota > Metazoa > Chordata > Actinopteri > Characiformes > Alestidae > Brachypetersius > Brachypetersius altus. The sequence continues at coordinate 14,053,722 of JBBPDB010000002.1, forward strand.
ACTTATTGAAATGTTTTGTCTAAAAGAAAGCTGCTTGGCTTTCTGAGTTCAGTAGTTACAGCAATTTAAACTCAAACATAATACATATTATTCAGATTCTGCGATTAGTTTCACTGATTATAAAAGTTAATGACAGTTTAAGTATCAAGCAGCAGCTCAGTATAAACACAGGCCACTTATGAAAATACAATAACTTTGAGCGCAATTGTGGAAAGCTGAGTCAGTTTGCAGAACTGGAGAAATCTGACCCAAGATCAGTCATCTCCAGCTTTGGTCTTAAGTGGGATGGATAAGTTTTATTTGTTTTTACAGTAAGTCACACTGTGATCTAACTCCCATCGACAAGCCTGTGCCATCTGATTGAAAAGCTGGGTGTGGGTTGAGCGAGTGCCTCTCATCAAGTGCAATTTTGTCACAGAAATGTATACAAACCAGTTTGATCAGAGGAATTGATTGGCAGCATGGAAACTGAACTGAAATAAATGTGACAGTTTCAAAAACAGTTAGATGTGACATTATTCTACAATCCCTTTTGTCAGTGATGATTCTTGGTTGAAGTTCTTTAAAACAGCTGTCTGCAATGTTCTAAAAGAACTTTGACTAATCAGATGGGGTTAAGGAGTTAAGTTACATGCTTTCATGCTAAAATCTAATTAAATAAAATACACAATCAAATCTCTTCAATCGCTGTGCTTGTGGGCTGTGTGTTTGTCTTTTGCAGAGCTATTTTCCTGCAGAGATGCACTGCACCCTGACCGATATAAATCAGCCTTTATATCAGAGCTTGTACTCTCTGGAGCCGGCCAGACACGGTGGTGGCTGCAAGGCTTTAGGCTGTCTGGTGTGACCATGCAGACCTCCTCTTCTTTGAGATACACACTTCTTCTCTCTTTCTCTGTCTCTGTCTCTCTCTCTCTCTCTGTCTCTCTCTCTCTCTCTGTCTGTCTGTCTGTCTCTCTCTCTCTCTCTCTCTCTCTCTCTCTCTCTCTCTCTCTCTCT
>JBBPDB010000002.1:14054820-14067664 GCA_037974465.1 Brachypetersius altus
TCTCTCTCTCTCTCTCTCTCTCTCTCTCTCTCTCTCTCTCTCTCTCTCTCTCTGTCTCTCTGTCTCTCTCTGTCTCTTTCTCTCTCTCTCTCTTGTTCTTTCCACTCTCTTATTCTCACCCCCACAGTCAGTGTATCTGGGATTTCTTTTCTCTAATTGTTTAGAAATGTGAGGCTCTTGGTAAAGGGCTGGTATGAAAAGCTGGTATATCGTTAACTCGTGCTAATGACTCCTGTGGGTCTATAAGATGACTCCTGTGGAGGCCTTGCTGATGACTCTTTGTTGGTGACATGACCTTTACCAGGAATATCAAAGAGAGTGTGTGTATTTTACTGAACCAACAGTGTTGTAAATGTCTGTGCATTGTGCTAGTGTAAATTGTTAGGGTCAGGGTCAGCTTATGTTACAGTTGCAGTCACACAGAGACATAAAGCCAAGAACAATATCAAATATTCAATAAACATAAAGTCAGTATAAAATTAAACTCTCCAGAAAATGCCCTGCCGTAAATATACTATGCCATATAAACAACATGCTGTGGTCAGTAAAGGAGGTGGCTACCAATACTTTAAATAAATTAATTAATACAATTAAGGCTGTGGTTGTCTCTATGCCTAGTCTGTTATTGTATGTAACAACAGTAGTGATATTTAAGACTAATGCCCAAAATAGATTCCACATTCTCATTTAGAGCTTATGGTATTAAATGAATTTGCATAAATGACCACACATGGAAACAAACGATTTTGCTGTTTATTATATTGCAGGGTAATACAGCCAAGCTATACTGATTATTGTGCTGTATTTGTTTACATTTTTATTCGAGAAAGGTGAACCGTGTCAAAATTTTGAGATGTCTTTTTTTATTTTTTCTAAAAAATTCCATATTTACTCTGTCAGTGTAACGATAACGATTTTGATCTATGTTCAATTGTGGTGTGTAGGCCTATATATTTGTACTTGTACTCCCTATACATATTCCCTGAGAGAGAAAGTGCATGCGTCTCCTTGTGGTAGGTTTTGTGAATGTGTGTATGTATATGTGTGCATTCGTGTGGGTGGTGTGGATGGTTTCTGTTGTGCTTTATGATCATGTTCGGTGCACAGATATTCCTCTGGCACTCCTCAACACCACATGAAGCATATAAACAGTATGGGTTTTACCAAGCCTGGGGAGTAGAAAGAAAACATGCAGCCAGAAACAATGTGGGCCTGGACTTGGTCAGATTTAACTGTGCCTGCAGAATTCTTACTGTTATTCCTGTGTTGGGGTTTACGTCTCACTTAGGATTAGCTCAGCTGCCTCCCTGTAGCACCACAGTACATCAGTGCTGTCACACGGACATTCTCTGTGACTGCATTATAGTTCAAATGGAATCGGGCTTTGAAACTTGTCACGGTTGTGGTCTAGATGTAATATAACTGTTCCTTTAAGAGGAAACATAAACAATAAACATATCCTGAGCTTCTGTTCCATTACATATAGTTCTTTGGGGTGATACCGTGGCATAGCCACTTTCGTTTTTTCTGAAGAACTTTGCAGTTCAGTGGTTGCAACTGAGTTATTTTAAAAGATCCATATGGATCTGAAATGTTCTTTAGGGAACCAAAGGTGGTTTTTCTATGGTAGTGGGCCATGCTGTTACTCTAAAGGGGCCATTGAACTGTTTTCAAATGCATAAATAGACATTTAACCAGGCATAATGTTTGACCTGACAGATATATTTTTGTTGTGATTATTATTTTCAGCTGTTAGCTGTATTTGGCTAATGCATGACCTGGTGACATAGTTCTTTAGTTATGTTTATAAGTTTATGTCACGGGGGCCGGGTCTAGCCTCGAAGCATAAACCAGGCTGGAAAGCGAGAATCCATTCTGTGGTTGACTTTATTCCAACGAAAATAAACAAAACAGAAACCTGGCGCAATGGCCGCTACTGAACGCGAACAAGAGAACAGCAAACATGAGGAGAATAAAGGTAAATATGAGGTGATGGACTGACAACAATGGGCTAAACAAACTGAACTTAAATACAGACAGAAATCAGAGAACAGAACACAAGGCAGGTGGAGAGGAGACACGTGACATTAAACAGACAAGAAAGTCAAAATAAAAGTCCCAAAACTGGCCGAGCCATTACAGTTTATAAATGTTTCTCTTTTGAATCTTATGGTATTAAACCAGTTTGCGTAAACGACCACAAATGGGAAAAAAAACGTGGTGTTTGTTATGTTGCAGGATTATACAGTCAAGCTATACTGATTATGTACTGCATTAGTTTGCATTTTTACTGCATTAGTTTGCAAAGCCAGAACCATTTCAAGGTTTTGAGTATTTTTTTTAAATCTTTTTCTAAATTATTTCATCTTTGTAATGATCAGTATTTCAAATACTACTTTGTAAGGCTATATTTAGTCATTTTGAACAATGGGCCAATGTTTCCTCTGTAATATTTGTGCCAGCAGTTATTCAGTAGCCTACAAATAGCATCTATTTTCTTTCACAAAATATCCATATAATGGCTTGGAAATTCCAGTGCACAATGCAGAATAGAATAGAATAGAATAGAATAGAGCAGCAGCAATAAAATAGAATAGATAAGACCATAAGGAGGTGTACACACTCTGAAGAAGACAAGAAAGCTTTTGCTGCAACAGCTTTAGTCAATCCCAATTTTTATAGTCTATGTTTTTTAGTGCTTCTGATTGTGAATTATTCATGAATGCTTATAGAGGTATTGCTTATGGCAAATCCTGGTAATGCAAAACATTTATTTAATTCTTCTCTTTTGCGGTATAAATAGGCATGTCAAATTCAAATGGTCAAGATGACCTCTATGGCCACTATAGTAGCTATTGAATTCCGGCCTTTTTAATGTTAATTGATCGGAATGGTCAAATCTTCCTGTCAGCTGAGGGCGCTTTTGCGGTCAGTTGCGTAGACAGTGGGCTGCGAAAGGTTGTGAACCTCTGCCGTGTGGTATCACTCCAGTGAGGCCTTTTTGGCAGAGTGTGCTCTAGTAGTGCGAGAGGCAGTGGCAGCAGACAACTGTATAAGAATGATTAGCAGACATGATCAATAGTTCAAATTGATATCAGTATTTTAAACTGATATTGGTATCATTTATGGTTTGTGCTGGAAGAGCAGGATGTTTAAGCTATGCTGGACTGTCTCCATGTTATTAGTTACGCATTAAAACATGTTACGTTTTTCTGTCATAATAATGCCAATTGATCTCTAGAACTGATTTCTAGATTTTGTAAATATGAACGTATCAGCATCATCACTGACAGGGAAATATTGGAGATTGGTGTTAGCCCAGAATTCCCATCCCAGCACATTCCCTCCTTGTAATGAGGCTTACCGTGCAGATGGGCAGTAAGCACAGGTATTAATGTGAATATGTACTGTCTCCAGAGAATTCTAAAAGTCAGAAACATGTTTGAGGTGGGATGTTTAATGATATTACCCACTTTAAGTCGTTTGACTACAGTTACACACTTTCAGAGATTACGATGGGCTGCCATTCTTGAGACGCTGCCAAGATTTGTACACTGGACCTGTAAGAACCATATATTACTGCTTACTAGGAACATCTGGAAAAACCATCCAGTCACAGAGAGGGAGTGAGTGAGACCCACTCATTGAATTCATAAAGAAGGGCTTTCGGCTGGCTGACTAGGAAAATATGTCTTACAAATAATGGCACGGAGCTGATCTGCAAATAATGAGTGTGTCTGAAACAGGGTGAGCTGAAGTGGGACTGATGGATGTAAGCTTGGAGGCCCTGTTTCCAGCACATCGCTGACATTTATACCTCATTTTTCTGACTGTGATAAGCCAAAAGCCATCAGGTGAGTGGGTAGGATTCACAGTAGCCTACTGATGAGATTTTGCATCACGTTTTAAGCCTTGTTAAACCGCATGTGCGGTGCCAGATGTATGTAGTGTTAAGGCTGTTGAACATGTGTGTGCTAGTGTATATATTTGGGGTGTTACTCCAGCACTCAGAGTCACGGTGTGAGAAATTTGCAGCCGTGCTGTCCACCTCGTGTGGAACATAGCTGTTGGATTAATGAACGCATCGGGAGCACTGGCACTGCAAGCATACAACTTCACTGCCAGTACAAACGAACTGCTCCACGGAAGGAAAAAGAAGAAATATATAAAGTCAAAAGAGAGAGAGAGAGAGAGAGAGAGAGAGCTATGGAAACCTAAGGGGTAGGGGTAGAGAGATAGAAATAGATAGAAAGAGAACTAGGGGAAAGTCTGAAGGATAAAAGTGTGGGATCCAGCTTTGAGTAGCCTAATCAATGCAGTTAGAAGGATCAAAGGGAACTCTAGTGTTGGTCTCAGTGCTCGACTCACAGCTCCACAACTGCAGTAAATCAAAGGCCTCTTAAATTTGTGAGACGCTCAGTAGTATCAAAGACAGAAAATGAATGGAGACGGCTGGAAATGGCAGAAGAAATTTACACTGTAAAGCCTACGCATGTTTATGAACTTGGCAGCGTGGAGTACAGCAGCGTGTTGTAGAAAGTGTGGCTCGCAGTTGAGTGAAACATTATAGTGAATGGGAGGACTGTGGTGTTAGTCTGTGAACTGAACCGATGCTCCTGCATCGAGTAAGCACTAGAGCTCTCCCTGTTGGAGTTGGCTGGATTTGAATATTATGGTGATGTTTAAATAACGACGCAAAATTTCTGCTGTAATCTCAGGGGAGGATTGCTTTGGTTTTAATTGTTGCTCCAAGGGCAAAATACTTAACTATTTTTTAACTATTGAATCCCACCATCTGAAACACACGATATTCTGCACCCATTACAACACACACACACACACACACACACACACACACACACACGCAGACATGTATTAGACTTTTTTTCCGTTCTGTACTATGAGGCAGTTTTCAGTGGGGGTTAACATTCTGGAGGATTAACATTTGCAAAAATGTGACTGGAGTGTGAGAGCTGAGGTTTTTCTCTCTGGATTTGTCTGGTGTAATTCGAAGAGGGGGAGTTGGGGTCTTTGGGGGTACTGCCTGCCGTAGCTGAGATGGTTAAGGAGGTTTGGCGACTGTTTGTGTGTGTATGTGTGTGTGTGTGTGTGTGTGTGTGTACAGTACACTCAGGCCTAAATACCACTAACATAAAACATTCTTCTCATGCCCGTACAGAGATGATGGAGAAAGCAATCCTATTTGCCTCACCACAGATGGACCCTGGCCAGTTTGAGTTGGGGCCTATGGTGCAGCCGCTGTTCCGCCATTGCGTTGGCAAGCAATTGATTTTTTTCCTTTTTCCTTAATTGGTAGGAAATAAAGGATTTTGTAACTCCACTTGTTGTAATGAGTTGAACAGTCACAGCAGTGACTGAGTATTTTGCCCCTGTTTTTTAGGGTGTGTTTAAAAACAGCTGTCACTAGCAATTAAAGCTCATTTTCTAATGGCCAGATCCCATGCCGACTGGGCTGCTCTGTCATTGTGGGTCCAGAATCAGGGCATGCAAAGCGAAGGCTTCATGCCATCCAACCACAACGGACTAAACAGATCCTGCAGACAGCATCTCTGCAGATTGTATTAGGCGAAACAGAAAAAGTGTGCTAATGGACTTAAACGGAGAGAGTTCAGTTTAATGTCCATAGAAGCAGTGCAAGTAAAAAATAAAGGGTCACACACAGAGCTTGGCAAGATGATGATTTTTAACCTTACTGTGCAGTGTAATAAAATTACAGTGTGCATTAGTATGCCTTTCTGAACATATTGTCAATCGTCAGTAATTACAGACTGACTGACTTTAAATTTCATTTCAGATCGAGCGTGTATTTAGTCCTGATTACTTTGATTTAGTGAAGTACAATAATTTGTACACTGTATTTGATTGCATTTTTTAAAATATGGCACTCCTTCTACGTTTTTTCATACATTGTGACCTACAGTATCATATCGCCCACCCCTAGTCACACAGAGCTTAAGTCTTTTGAGCTGGTGGTCTTCAGCATATCACCTATTCAAGTGGTTGATGTATTGATAACCCTGGTGGTCAACATTTATTGATCAGGCTAAATAGCATGTCATTGAACAACTTATTCAGTGGATAAAAACAGTCTCGTTCAGCTGTGGACAGGCTCTAATTGAAATCGACTCGTATATTGAATTTAAGCAACATTTTAGAAATTAAAATTGATTTACTGCTTGAGGACATGATGATGACAGTCATTTTCTGTACAAACGAGGCCTTTAAAAAAGACATGTAACTACATCCTTGTAGCTGGTTCATAACAGGTACATGACGTAAACAATGTCTATCCTGTATACATATGTTTATTGAGATTTATTTTTGTAAGGGATATACTGGCTACCAGCGGAGAATACTGAAATGCAAAACCAACATCTGGCTAGAATTAAACTCCGTATAGCCCAGACTAACTGCTGATAACACGAGTCGCTCCCCTGTGTCTGGGAAATGGGTCTCTGGTCCATTCTAATGTAAAAGATCAGGTAGGATTGCACAAAACGCTTACAGTGAAGATGGAAGAGGATTTAGTAAACTACAGAGTGACGTCACGGGCAGAGTGCTTTTTTACTGCTCCAGCTGGGTGTGACGTGTAAGCAGCCTTGCTTCGGAACAGCTAATTCTGCTGTCTATTTTCATACATGTCAAGGTGTACCTAACTCTGGTGTAGTAACTCAGAGAGCGAGACAAAGTGAGTGTTTGCACTGAAGTTCAGATATATGCTATTTCACTAGAGTTTTAATGCTCCGTTCGCTTGGTAGAAGTCAATTAACTTGGTTCAGTTTTAATGGGTTTTCCTGAAGGGCCTTCGCTTGGTTGGATTAATCACTCTCTCTCTCATTGCTGGATGCTGCGTGCGTTTCTAAAAGGAGCAAAATAATGTGCTAAACGTCAGCACCAGATGTGGGCCTGTATTTTTAGAAAGTTGGCCTGGAACGGCAGATACTGCACAGTCATAGCCGTCTAGAGACAACCTGAGCTTTCACTCATCGCGGCTCTGCAGCCTTTTTGAACTCGCTGAACTGAGCGATGAGGGCTTAGTTTAATTGTGAGAACTTGACGGTCTGCTCACTGAAATAACCATCCTTCAAAATGAGATGGTTCTGCATGACTGTTTTAAAGCCTGTTTTCTTGTGTGTTCTTATGTTACTATAGACGACTGGGAAGAGCTGACTACAGAGCTGACAGTGCACCTCGTCTCTCTCTACGGATGGGTGGGTGGATGGTGGTGGTGTTGGGGGGTTGCCTCCTCTAAGCATGACTCATTTTATGGCGTTCAATTAGCTGGAATGAGCGGTCTGCTGAAAGGAAGGCCAGGAACAAAAGAAGCAGCAAGCAAAAGCTTTTGTTCCCTGTCATCTGCTAAAGACCTCGCTTCTTGTCCCAAAAGTCGCCCACGTTTGTTATCATGGCCTGGACCTTATGCCGGGTGACTTGCAGGCAGTTGGTTCTTTGTCCTTGCCCTGTGTTCTAGTGCCCTGCCCAGCAGGCCCCAGCTGAGTCAGCCCTCAGCGAGTCCCAGTCTCTGACATCATCCCCTGGCGCTGAGGCAATCGGCCCTACTGGGGCATTAACGGAAGGGAGAGAAGGAGGGGGGTGGGTGCTGGGTTTGGGGGCTAATTGAATTACTTCTCTTGGCCTGTGAAAGGAGCCAGATATACAAATGGCTCATCTTTACATACGACACGCACTTAGCAATAAGGTTTTGGTGCCCTTGGGGGGAGAAAAACCAGGTTTATTGGATGTACATTTCAGAGATGATTCTTAAGGGCTGGACTAAGAAGCGAAGCACATGTGGTGTGCAGCACTACCCCTGCAAGTAGTTCCGCTCAATTGTGTCATGTGGTTTCTAACAGGCAGCTTACGGCTGTTGTGATTTATTTGGTCTTTTCACGTCAGCTGTATGTCATCTGTGTGTCATTTGGTTTAATTGCAGGAAAAAGTTCATTATTATGGGCATGGAAACAATGGATTACGTTTCTCAGTTTAAAGCAATCATCCAGCAATGTTTGCTATGCGAACTCTGGGTGCATGCTACCAAAAATAGCTCCTGTTGCAGCTTGTGGAGGAAGAGCAATCAGTCTTTCACTGAAAGCCCAACAACTCCTCCTGTTTTATTGTGCTGCATTATAATTACGCCACCCGTTATATAAACATGATTACTAAGTCATGATATATATCCTCAACTTTGTTATTTTTGAATTTTTTTGGACAAAATGTTAGCGGCTGAAGCTGGTTAGCAAGAGTCTAAACCGGTGAAATATTCTATCAGTTCCAAAATGCTTCACAATGACTAGGGGCATAAATTATACTGGTGCATTTCGCATTGTGTTGGCCATGCAGAGAACCCATTATTATTTGCTGCATTATGCATGGGCTCTTTGATGGTGTGAGCCAGTCGATATTCCAGAGAGCATGTGAGTTATTGGGAGTCAGACGGACTCTTGCCAGGCTTCAGTGAGTGAGTGCGCTCATTTATACTGACGGCCTGAGGACTGCTAATGCCATTTATTCCTTTCAAGTGGCTCTGATGATGGAATTAGCCTATTTGGCAGAAGGACGCTAAACCAACAATGTGCTCCAGAGGCTGTGGCAGCCAGAGAACGACCTCCTGATGCCACTAGGAAAAGAGAGAGAGGGAAAGAGAGAGCGAGGGAGGGAGAGAGAGAGAGAGAAAGAGGGAGAGAAAGAGAGACTAAAAAATAGAATAAAGAAAGGGGAGAGAGGTTAAGAAAGACAGAGAGGTACTGGAAAGAAAGAAGGAAAGAAAGAAAAAAGAAAGAAAGATAGAAAGAAAGTGAGAAACAGGGAGAGAGAATAGGAAAGATACAAAAATAGAAAACGAGGGGGCAGAAAGGAAAGGAAAGGGCATGGGAACAAAGTAAGAAAGAAAAAAATAATAAAAGACGTAAAGCAGGAGAGAGAGTACGAAAGAGAGACTGAGAGAGTAGCAAAATAAAGGAAGAAAGAAAGGTAGAGGAAATGGGGAAAGAAACACACATGAGAGAGAGGGAAGGTGGGGTTTGAGCTTCCATGTTCTGATGAAAAGACTGCATTTTCATTCAGGCTGTGCAGTGAGAATCTAAGCAAAGGCCTCAGCCTCAGGCCAAGCGCTGATCAGGTCCTTCTCTTCTCCTGCTTCGGCATTAGAGCTCCTGCTTATTCCAGAAGAAAGCCAGGAAGTATATCAGCGAGGTTTTTAATGAGCTGTAGGAGGTGAACGTAGAGCCTGAAGAGCAGCACTCTACTTAAAACGAGGAAGGAGAAATAGGTCTCTCTCATTACTTTCTTGCAGTAAATGTAATCAAGAGGTTAAGCAGCTGGTTAATGTAGTGCACTAATGATGTAGGGGCCCTAATAAATAGCTTTTTTATGGTGCACTTTCTTGGTCTCTTATTCATATGGATGTATACTATTTCAGTAAGAAGCAGTAAAAGAAATTGGGGAAAGCTGACATCCAGGTCAGGTTTATAGTAGGAGTGTAACAAAACACAGAATATATGATATATGATATATTTTATATGATACATTAAATATCTATATATATCATGTGATGCACCTTCATTGCAAAAATAAGTTTTGCATTAATTTAGCCTTTTATTTATAAAACATAACGCAAAGCACTACGTTTGCATTTCAAAGCTTTAGTGTGTGTACAGGTTTATTCTTGTTCTATTCCAGCATTTTGAGTAGAAGCTGAGTCAAACTATATTCATTTTACAACACACAGGATCTCAGAATCCCGCCGGATCCATAAAATCAGTGTTAATATTTGCATTGTAATACCTGCACACACTTATGAACCCAGATCGGAGCTGATGATAATGATCAGGAGTGAAACTCGGAAAGCTAATTGCGGCTAATCTCCTGGGTTTTCTGTCATTTCTTTTCTTTTTCGCTCTCCAGCTGTGCCTCTGTTCTGTTACGGTCAGCAGAAAGTGTATGTAGACCACATGTGGCTTTTGAAATGAGCGCTCCTCTCCTCACCTCAGTCTCATCTTTAATTCTGCTCTTTCCAACTTCAGAACATTGCTCTCTGGCAAGGTCATTCCTTGGTGGCATGGGATTTGCCCTCCTCTTTCATAGGCAGTTAATAAAGGATGAGTAGAATGAGTTGTTTGATCCAACATGATGTGAGGTGATGTACCTCCGAGCCTCTGCTCCTCTTTTACAGCTATGTGTGATGAGGTTGACCCAACCCAGTGAATTTAAATGCTTGCTTGAAAACTGCTGAGAAAACATACAGTTTCTGAATATATTATGAGGCACCAAAAGTGAATGTGCCTCATCAGATATCCAGTCCCTGTAAATTCTTATTGCTGTAATTTGGGATACCATTGAAGTAATTGCATGGTCATTTACATGGTTACTTACAAAGTGCATGACCTACAACAAATAGCTATGTTTTGTTTTGTTTCTGTACACATCAGATCAAATTCAAAATAGAATGCAAAATCTTTTTATTTTTGAGCACAAAAGTAGTTGGATTTAGATTTCTACACGATAAACAGGATCACTCTTCTTGTTTCAGTGAGTTGCGAGTGAATGGGAAGGAATGGGGAGATGTAGGGATGGAGAAATCTAGGGAGAATTAGAACAGTGTGTTAAAACAAACCCCACTGTGTGGAGGCTGTAGTTTAGCCTGGATAGCTCTCAGTCATTTATACAGTACTGGGCAAAAGTCTTAGCCACTGTTTAATGCCATTGTTCTCAGCGTGTGATAATGTGTTTTTCTGCTAGCAATGTTAACGTTAGAATAAATCCTAACAAAGAAAAATGCAGTAAAAATGATCAAGATGTGTTGTGTTTGTTAAAGAAATACTTGATATTTTATGAGCTGGTGAGGAGAACACAGGTTTGGATCCAGAATTTCATTCAGTGTTTGGATTTGTAAAATCAGCAGCTCCTGAAATCAGTGTTTTGTATTTATTAAGGCTGGGCACATTAACGCATTATTATTGCATTAATACTTAACCCCCCGACAAATATTTTATTGCACGTTAACGCAAACTTGTGAGAGTGCGTTGCTTTTGCTCGTGGTTGCGCGCAGCTCGGCCAGTTTGCGCGGGGTTCAGGCGTCCCATTACCTTTGTCCTTATTATATAGACAAAAGCCTCCTTACAGATCTGACAAACTGAGATAAATGAATTATTGAACCCTGTTTGTAAGCATGGAGGAGGACAGATCGTCTTCTGTCGATGTCTTTACTCCAACAGTGTCAAGTAGCTAATGTCCAGAAACAATCTCACTTAACATTGCACTGCATCTCGGCTGCTAGTGTCTGTGATGTCCTCCTTCTATTCCATCATTAAAACTGGAGTAGACAGTAAAGAGTTCTTGTTATAGGCTGCTGGCTTTCCTCTCTCCTTCAAGCCTTCAGGCCATCCTCGACTGCAGATGTACACTAAAAAGACTTGGCACGAGCTGCTGCGCGTCTCGCTCAGGGTGTCAGTGTTGTATATGGGGAATTTTTCTGTCTGGCTACTTTTAGCCCACTCCTTGCACCAGCTGTCCCTGCAGCTGGGCTCTACACTGATAACCTCTTCTCTGCCTGGCCTCTGGACTCCAGGGCCTTTTAACGGGTCATGTCTGCCACAGGAAGTGTGGCTGTTAAGCCTTTTCACTCAAGTGGACGGGTGCAGCTAGCAGCTGATCACACCTGGCACTGAATGAAAGTACCTTTGGTCTTGAGCCTATTTAACCCGTACAAGTCCCATTTATCAGCAGCAGTAACAGAAGCATGTTGCTCTTGTGTATTATTTCTTTCTCAGATCTCACTGAAACAAGTAGAGAAATTCAAACTGGCAATGCATAATTTCATACAGATACATAAACATGTATGTTACTGCTAGGTTAGTGTTTGTAAGAAAAATAGTACAGTATTCTTTTTACAGTTTTGTTTCTTTTTACATCAGTTTTATTTTAAATCTGTTAATACTGACTGTAAATTGAATCTACATGTAACATGTAATTGATTTGATTTTCTTTGTCTCAATTCTGTTTTCAGCTTTATTTGGTGAATAGGTAGCAATATATTTATGGGTCAGACACTACTCCGATGAAATATGCTATATGGACAAACGTACTTGGACACCTGACACTAACAGCGACTTTATGACATTGTATTCAAACAGACTTTAATATGTAGTTGGTCCCCGCTTTGCGGATATAACTGCTTCCTCTCTTCTTGGAAGACTTCCTACGAGGTTTTGGAGTTTCTGTAGGAGTTCGTGAATTTTGGATGAGAAGGCCTGGCTCATAATCTCTGTTCCAGTTCATCCCGAAGGTGTTGGATGGGGTTGAGGTCGGGGCTCTGTGTGGGTCAGTCAAGTTCTTCCACACAAAACCTGGTAATAACTGAAGTGACTGTATAATTAATGATGTAAATACACTATCTGTACAAAAGTACTTCGTCGCCTGACCATTACACCAACAGGGACTTGAATGGCATTGCATTGAAATACACAGATATGCAGTTGAAACATATTCACTCTTCTTGGAAGACTTTCCACAAGAATTTGTAGTTTCTGTGGAAATTTGAGCCCATTTATTCTGTAGAGCATTTATGAGGTCAGGCACTGATGTTGGATGAGAAGGCATGACTTGCAATCTCTGTTCCAGTTCATCCCAAAGGTGAAGTTGAAGTTGAAGTTGAAGTTTATTGTCATATGTACAGAGTAAAATGAAATTCTTACTTGAGCACCCTCTTCACAGATAGAACATAAAGACATAAAAGACGTGAAAGACAGCACAGTGCAGCAGCAGTAGTCTTAAGTTGTATAAAGTACAGTAAAGTGACAGTGCAGTGTAAGTGTAAAGTGTTGTG
>JBBPDB010000002.1:14084228-14103642 GCA_037974465.1 Brachypetersius altus
TGGAACAGTCACAGGATTCGCACCTCAAAAACTGCCTCTTGTCCTGGAGGAGTGCCTAATGAACTGTACTACTTACCTCACAGGTAATTCTTTGGTACTTTCTTGTAGGAAATACTTATTTGTTGCTAATGTACATGAATACTGTTTGTATAAATCTTTTCATCTGTCTAGATCTGGTGCCAGCGACTGTGGATTTCCAATCGAGCATACGCAACTTGATGCCTTCCCAGAGTCAAATCAGTCAGTGAACTTGTGTGGTGACCCTAACATTCAGCAGTACTTAGACTTTGTTATGGAGCACTGCCAGCTTCAGAAGCCAGAGAACTGGGAGTCTGCAACAAAACTGTACATGCATCTTAAAGAAACTGCTCAGTTTTAATTATTTGTGAAAATGTACAACTGATTAACTTGTGGTGTCTGTACCTCATCTGACCTCAATTACTGCAGAGAGCATTAAATACTATGAAAGACGGACATGTTTTCAGTACCTTTTTTATTGTTGTCCACATCTCAGGAATTTATTCACCTTATGAACATCTCCCTTAAGTTCACAGAACATCTACTTTTAGTGTCATTAGACTTATGATAAATATGTTTGTACCCAAGTATTCTATTCAAAAGTGAAAGCTCACTATTAACAGAACCTGTCTAATTAAGAATTGAACAAAAACATGCTCACAATTGCATTTATATCAGAACAATAAAACTCAGATATAGATAGATATAGACATATATATATATAGATATATAGATATATAAATTGCTACATATTAAAACTAAGTAGACACACTCACAGATGGTTTAAAAACAGCCAAATCCTGGTGAATTCTGAATTCCAAAATCCATGTTAGATTTAAACACACCATATGAATCTAGGAGTGGTAATTTCAATATGTTTGAACATGTGTTTGCCATTGGAAATGGTGAGTCGTCCAGAAACTCAATTTGTGGCATTGGGTCCAGTCCAGAGGGGGGAAGTGAAGATAGTCCAGTGGCAAACATCAGAATATCCTCCATCTGCACAGCAGCCTGGCCTTCTGTAAAGAAACAGATTTGCTTATGCACATAATTAATCAAACAATTATTATTTTGCAGTGTATTTTACAAACCTTCACTATCAAGGAGATAGTCTGCCCAGTAACCTAATGTTTGTCCTTCTTGAATTCTCCTGTTGCTTCCGGATAGACTCAGGTCAGGTCTGAAAAGTCTCTCAAGTTCAAGAGCTGAGAGCTTCTTTTCTGAGTGGTAAAGGACAGGAGCCAGCAGTGTAGGGTACTGCTGCAGTGCTGTCAGAAACTGCAGGGCTGAAAGACCCTCTTTAAATCTGAAGAGAACACATCACTGTTACATCTCTACATCGTGGCAATCACATACTAAGCAACAAAAATGTAAATTACCTGTCAATTACACAGGAGTTGCGGTCAATAATATACCATTGGAGGAAATCTGACACAATTGTTATTTTGTCCTCAATAGTAGACACATATCTCAGACAACCAGCAGTCTGTAACATTGTGCTGTGTCTTAGAGTACATTCTCGCAGCGCATCCACAGAATCAGCACTCTCAATCTAAAACACAAAAGAGGGACACCTACACTCATGTTAACTGTATACACATCCTTGGGTAAATTCCCTAGTTTAATGAAGTCAAAGTCAAAAGTATTGCAGGAACTAATGCATAAAACTTGCCTTACTATAGCCTTTTCTATGGAATTAGTGACAAAGGTATTTGAATAAAAAAAAAAACACTGCCATAGAACATGCTTGGTTTAATTCAGTCTGAAATGAGCTACAACCGGATTTTTGCCCAAACAATACGTATTTAATGAAACATATTAATAACATTGCTCCCTAGGAGCAGTCCGCTGTCCAAGGAGAGCTTAGGGACAGTCTGCAAAGTGCAAAACGAAAACGCATAATGTCAATATCTTCACTTCCAAAGGCTTTTAGAATGTTATCATGGTCATATTACACCCCTTAGTTTGGTGAAATGTACCTTAGCCTATTTTTAAAGATTTTTTATTAGGAATAACCACCAAAATCACGGCGCACTTCTAGTCTCATTATGGTCAAACTACACCATTTAGTTTTGTGAAAAATTATTAAATAAAATGCAATAACTTTAAAATGTAGTTCCTAGGGTGTCATCATGATCATACTACAGCACTTAGTTTGGGGAAAATGTGACTATTTTTAATGATTTTGTATTACCAATAAAAGTGCTGTAGTATGACCATGAAGATTCCCTACTACATTTTATAGTTTTATAATAAGAAAGTTATTGATTTTTATTGCCAATAAAAAATAATTAAAAATAGACTAGGTCACATTTCCCCAAAATAAGTGGTGCAGTCCTACCATAAGATTACAAATGTATATAGTAATTTTGGTAGCACTACAATTAATAGGAGCAAAGTTATTGCATTTTATTTAATTTTCACAAAACTAAATGGTCCCTAAGCTCTCCTCAGACAGCGGACTGCTTCTAGGGAGCAATGTTTCTTTAAATACAAAAAATCCGGTTGTAGCTCATAGTCTACCTTATCACTCTTGAATAGATTCATATATTGAGTTGTAGGAGCGTTTTGTTTAAGATTTATTGAGCCAAAATATTAAATGCAATCTTCTTCCTTTCCTGTCGGTCCCGGATGTCGGACTGAATTTCAGATTAAATTTTGGACTGAAATAAACCAAGCATTTTTTTATTTAACTGCAAAAACTCAATAGTTTTTTAAAATGTAATTTTTTTTGTCATTAATTTACTTACATATTTTTCCTACCTCTTGTAAAGCTTTCACAATTTCTTCTTCTGTTACTATATGTCACTGTCTGGCCAGTGGCCATGTTAATTCCCCTGCCTTTTAGTTCTGTTCTGTTCTGTTTGCTTAAGTTTCCCCCATGTGTGTGTCATGTATTCTCAGTTGCTGTGTATGCTTTGGTTCTGTCTGTGTCACGTTTATTAGGTTCCCCCTGTGTCGTGTTTAGGTCCTTATGTGTCTGTGTATTGGTTCCTGTTCCGTTCCCCTGGTGTCACGTGTTCTTGGTTCCCCACCTGTTCCCTGTTTGTGCTCCCCAGCTGCCTCGTGTTTCCCCTGCCCAGTCTCGTGTATATAAGTTAGTGTCTGTCATGTATTCCTCGTGTGTCCATCGCCTCATTCTCCTGCCTGTGTCCTGCCTGTTCCCCGGTTAAAGGTTTTCGGAGGCCATCGTTGCCTATTTGCTTTTCCCCTTTGTTTTTTCTTTAATAAACCTTGTTCATGGATTCCTGCCTGCCTGCCTGTTCCTGTTCCCTTCCAAGAGGTAGCTCCGAGTGCTGGCCTCACAGCCGGCCTCGTGACACTTACCTTGTTAAAATATTTGGAGTGTTTCAAACTGTGAGCCCTGAATCGTTTCTTAAACCAAATCATGACTGTGATATTACACCCCTAAAATTGTAAGTACTTACAGAACAATGATCAACTGCATATTTTATTAGAAAGAGAGCATCATTATTCCTGTTTAATTGGATTCTGTGCGGTGCAGTGCGAAAATGTGGCATGAAAAAAAATCTACGTTGAAATTGCTGAAACAGCCCTTTTTCTGTCATTTGCCATTTTTATTGAAATCACAAATATTGAAAGAGCTCAAGTGTTTTTGTGACATGTTGATGTTGATATTCCATTTTTGCAGCTTAAAAAGGGACACATGCTGTATAAGGTTTTGAATGGAGCAGCTCAGGCCTTTGTATGGTTAATAGCACAATTGCACTACGACTGTTTTGCACCTGCTACTTTTCAAATATTGGTTTAACATTGCGATTTCTGTACATAAAATACAGGTTTGTAACTTTGTAGAATCAAGTGAAATGAAACACATCAAATGTCTATGAATGAAACTAAGTGGGAATTGATATCAAGCCTGAAAATGTGTGTATCATTACACCCTTAATTTACAGTACACACAAGATGTTTTAGACCCAAATAGGCCACACAGATTGCCCTTTTCTTTCATCAGCCATCATTTTTATTCTGCTCTTTTAAGCATGCATTAAGTTAGCACAGGCAGCACCTGTTAGCACTAGCGCTTACTCATTTGCTCCCATACGGCTCAGGAAAGCTGCCAGTCCGCTTCAGTGCGGTTTTGTTAAAAGTCAGAGGAGCTCTTTTAGCCTCATCACTGGCCTCAGATCAGTAAAACCCCCAGTGATCTGGCACCTGGCCCAAACAGATGGCAAGCAGTCAGTGTTACATAAAAGCAGTCGCTGTTTGAGCCAGCACCTAGTACTCAGGCCAAAAACTGATCTCAGAGCAGCGGTGTCATGATGAGGCTCTGATGATCTATAATGTAGCTGAGATACTGGGATCACTCTAAAAGAGGCCACCTGGTGACGTTAGGCTCATATTGACACACACTGAAGTGCTTGACTTAATAGCTTGCATGTACCGTGCGCTTGTTAAGATTTCTTGGAATCACTTCACTAAAGTAACAAAATCATGATTTAATAAATGCAGCACCTACAGGCTCACGTCTGTCTGAGCTTAGCGGTAAACTTTCCGTTGTTAAGGCAAAACAATGATGTTTCTACCTCTCCAGTATTCAGATTTCTGGACAAGCTGCATCAATGTTTGCTCTCACACTGTAATCAAGAAATGTCAAAAGCTCCACAGAAATGGTCTAGTTCAGTGTGCTGCAACTTTAATAAGGCTTAGCACTAGGCACAGTTGTGTAATGTCATCACTGACTCATTTTTTAAAATTTATTGAATTCTATCATTTGACACAGACACAAATGGTTATCTGAGATCTCACTGGCTCGAAGCCCGATCTTGAAATGTTTCAAAAACACATGTTTTTCTACCTTCAGAATGACAATTTATATCTTTTCTGGCATTTTTGCAGAAGTAGTTTAGAAAAGGCCTGTCTAATACATCACTCACAGGCTGGATTTACGCTAAACATGAAAAGCATTTTATAAAAGCCATGCATAGTGTTTTCCTGAGGTGAAATTTCAATCATCTGTTCTAGGAAATCCTCTCTCTAGAGCACACCATCCAAAGAATATAAGTTTTTATTTTTAATAGTCAAATGTTTGCATATCTTTGTTTTAATAGGCCTTTGGCAGCGAGCACAGTGTGTCTAGTTGAAGTGATTTGCTTTGTCACAATCATTCAGTTTCTTTAAACATCAATAGCAAATAAATATCCTCCAAAATAAAATTAATAAATAAATAAATAAACTCAAGTGAACCGACGCCAGTCTGGATGAGATGTTAACTTGATCCCTTTGGCCTTAGGAGGGTTTTGTGAAATTGGGGTTCAGGGGGTCCCCCAAGACAAAATGCCCTGTGGAAGACAACAAAGAGATGTTACAAAGAGGAATGGAGGAGGGCTATGAAGAATTTCAATCAAAACTTGGGGGGAGGAGTGATTGAGAATGATTGGCAAGCTCTAGAAGCACCATTGCACGCGCACTTACTGGATGATGGACAAGTCCAGCAGAGCGGAAGAGGAGGACGGGGAAATGGATTTCTGGGAATGACATTGATGTAACACACACACTTCAGCAAACTGTAGACTCCTCTGCCCTTCTTAAGACGAGGATGGTGTCTTTCTGCTGGACTTCAGCTTTGACACGCATTCATCTGACTGGCTTTTCCCCTTCCTCCTCCATCCATCACACCTCTCCATGCATGAAATCCATGCCATACACACACACACACACACACACACACACAGACATGCTGTATATGTATGTTGTAGATTGTCTCCTCAAGGTCCATTGGTTGAAGTTCGGCACCGCTAGAGCAATGGATGTGACGTGTCATGCATAAGAATAGCTGTGTGTTCCTCATGCTTCTGTGTCAGCTATTTTTAGACGGCTGCTCTCAACCTTTCTGTGTCTGAGGGTGTGCTTAAATCTTTTTTTCCCTGTCTTAGTGCTGCTCTGCATGTTTTAGCGTTCCTGTTACTCCCGGAGTCACAACTCAATTTAGCAGTTGATGTCCAAAGCCCTCATGAGGTTAAAATGTTTGTGTATACGACGCAAGGGCATTGCAATGTCATTACAGGGTCTCCAGGACAAGAATGTGGAAGTGTTGACTTAGACAGTGGCCAGAGACCAGCTGTCATTAGTATTTGGGTAATACGCAAATGATGCAAGCTCCATTCCTTTTGCTCCTTCCATGCTGTTCTTCATCTGTCTGTGTTAAGTGGTGTTTATTGTAGAAGTTTTAGTTTAGGCCTACTGCTGTTTTATGGAAAGGGTAAAAAAGTCACATGTTTAATGAATAGTGCAGAATGGCAGTGCACAAAGCTGACTGACTCCAAACTTGCTGTTGACCTAAGGCACGGAAGGGTGTAACTTAGTATCTCTACCACTCTACAAGAGAGTGCTACCATTGGTTTTCTCAAGCGCTGGGCCGCAGACCACAAGCAGACTGTGAAGCACCCTTTAGTGGTCCACAGGCCTATACTCAGGGGAAGCAGTAGTTCACATTGGGCTGGTGGTGACACTTAGGCAGAAAACATGTGTGAACAAATATGGTGAAGTTAACAGAAATGAAAATCAAGCATTTTAATACTATTATTCTAAATATTAAATATTAAGAGTCTAATTAAGCTCATTCCAGTTAGACTGGGTGGAGGGAAGGACGCAGAAACAGAAATGTGGTAATGCTTAGCAGAGTTTAATAAAGTTCAAATTATACAAAAATGCAAACTAGAAGGCCTTCCTTCCCGGAAGGCGACTCTGCGGCAAAGTCCAAGTCTTTGACTTTCCTTGAGGTGTGGCGTGCCCCGAGACTACTGTAGAAAGGACGCTGGTGTGCAGATACTTTCTTGCTAGCCCCCAAGTGGCCGGCCTGCTTCAGTCTGCAAAACACAACAGCTATTAGTCCTTACTTGCTGTCACAAAGGTACTCACGACCACGTCGTAGCGGATGCGAATTCACTTATTGTTCCTTGCTGAAGGAGTCCTTCTAGACTCCTCTACATTTCTTGTGCACTTGCCACCCCAGCCTCCCAGTCCATCCACGGTAAGGAATACGGTGTCCACACAATCTCTCTTTGGATCGACTGGGAAATAAATACACACACAACCCTTCTCTACACCAATCACACGACGCAGACACTTCCTTTTCCTAATTACTACACACTAGACAGGTGCAGGTGGGTCTGACAGCCCTCGGGTTGCCAGATCCCCCTGCACCACTCCCTCACACGGGACATTCATACTCACCCTATCCCGAGTTCTGTTATCCCTAGTACTCGGGTGAAGGGGTACGCGATCGAGACACAGTTGTAACAATTCCTGCCTCGCGCCCATAGATCCTGGCGCTGGTTACCTGCAACCCTAGCAAAGATTCAGCAGTTACAGAAAATGAATGAATGAATAATTAAGATAATCAAACACCATCAAAGACAAAGCAAGTGCAGATGCTTGATGCAGTCACACAAAGAAAGATTGACTCTGTTTTTCAAAAAATGCACAAAGTCATCCATAAGAACAGTACCAACAAAAAAGCCCAGTGTGTGGAGACTGATCTGACCTGCCTCCTGCGGGAAAGCCTTCATATTGCAGTCCGGGAATCTCCTAAAAGCTAGCTTTGGTTGGTTTGACTGACCTGAAATGAAGCAATTTCTTTTTTATTTTGCTAAAACCCTAATTCTTCAGTTTTTACACAAAGTGTTGTTTTGTTTTCCTGTGGGCTGTAATTTTTCTAGTTATAAGGAGGTGGACCTTGGGATGTAAAGAGACTGAAACCCCCCGTTCTACCAAACACCTTAGGGCAAGGGACTCTGTAGCATTAAGTGATTGTAGTGATTTTACACCCTGTAGCACTAATTTAAAATAGTGTTTAATACAGTTAACACATATATTTTCTCTGTACTAGTTAAATGTAATTAAACAATTGTACGTTTTTGATGCATATAAAAATCTCCTTGCGAATTTGGCCTTAAGTTTATGTTATATATTGTGAGGTTTGAATCTGTACTTCTGATTTTCAGAAAAGTTTAATGTTAAAAACACATGTAAAAAAATGTGAATCATACATAAAATATGAAAAAGAATGTTATTCTCAATAAAACCACACATTATTCTGTTTATGAATGCAAATGCTTTTTGAAGCTTCAGAATCTGTCTTATTTTATGAATGAGAGATAACGAATATCTAACCATGCCATGCTTCTGTCACTTGTAACGGTTAAAATCTAAACCATGTAAAGTTGTAAATAGTGAAGCGTAATTTGGGTCCATAAGCGCTTATTATCGTAGCGGTTAACAATATAATGTGTCTGATGAGTGGGTTGATTCATGCATTTACTTGTTCAGAAAGGTAGTTTGGGGCAGCTGGTAGCCTAGTGGTTGAATGGGTTAAATGTAGACAAAAAATGTTTACAACTGTGTAATATACATGCATGAGGTGTAAAAACATGCAATGCTAAAACAGATTTGACATCATCCTTCTGACGAGAGAGAGAGAGAGAGAGAGAGAGGAAGCGAGAGTGAGAGAGAGACACATGTCACTTCCAGTGATCCCTGATGTCTTTGCTTTGGCTTCAGGCTAAAAGTGACAATGTGTATCGACCTGCCCAGCCCACAGGATTAGTTACTTTTGTAGACATACACACACACACACACACACACACACACACACACACACACACACACACACACACACACACACACACACACACACACACCTAGTTCAATACTCAATCATAACCCCCTCACTCTCGATCTCTGTTGCTTCCTCAGATGGCAGTGTAATTACGGTGGATACAGCATACGGTGTGTGTGAGAGGCATTTCTGCTTGTTTGTGTTTTTAAATACATTCCTTTTTTGGCATCCCATCATGCTCTTTTTTCAGGTGCCGCTATAGTAACAGATGTGCGGTGATTGCTATGGCTGTAGGTCGCCTCTGCTGTTGGGCAAAGAGCCAGCTCTTACACCTTTCCCATCTATCATTCTCTCCCTCTCTCCCTCTCTCTCTCTCTCTTTCTCTCTCTCTCTCTCACTCTCCCTCTCTTTTTCTCTCTCTCTTTCTTTCTTTCTCTCCCTCTGTCTATGTCCTCACAGCTCTACTTATACCTGTAGCTCTCCTTTACTAAACCTGCTTCGGCTTCACTTAAGTGCAAACAAATATTTAGAATTAACCACTGTTCTCTGAAGTGGTTCTGCTTGAAATTTGCAGGTCTCCTTTTTTGGAACAGGTCAAGTGTTTTTTGTTGCCTTGTGCTGTGATGAAATGATTGGACAGTGTGTCTGATTGTTTGTAGGTTTTTTAAGTTTGGGTCTTTTTTGCCTGCAGTCCTGTATGACTCACCCAGCTTGTCAGACCAAGTTTGTGTGTGTGAATATGTGTGCACACACACAGACTCAGAGATATACACACATGCTGATTGGTTAAAAGGCCAGCGCTGGTTGAGTTTTCCCCTTGACTCTGTTCATGTCTCAGCGGGATATTCCTCTCTCTGACAGAGTCTGACACAGCTTCAAGAAAGAGAGAGAGAGTGTGTGTGTGTGTGTGTCAGAGAGAGAGAGAGAGAGAGAAGGAGGGAGAGAGACAGAAAGAGACAGAGAGTTACAGCTGGGTGTTTTGAATAGTACCGGAATGAACCACAGAGAAGACAGCGTTTCAGATTTTATTTGTATATCCATAATTAGGGCTCTGCTGATTTCCAGCCACTTGTTTTAATGCACCCTGAAGGGTGTAAGTGTTGTTAGGTCTAAAGGTGAGTGCTGTAGTGAAGCTGGAAGCTCTTGATCAATTAACCCTGCTCTCCACGACTATGTTGTGAGCCCCGTTTTCTTCTTCAGCTACAGGCAGAGGAGCAGCGAAGGCCTCATTCTACCCACAAGCTCATAAAAATGCATAAATAATTAATCCCAAACTTGGACTTCCCATTTTGAGCAGCCATGTGTGTGCAGTTTTGAACAGGTTTGAGTTGTGGTCCCTGTGGTGTGGCTGTCTTAATCCATGTCTTTATCCCTGAGTGGAGTTGATGGAAGGGGGTCCAGCTAATGAGCACAGCCCCATTGTTCTTGGCAGTCGCTGCATGGATAATGTGCATGGGCTCCCACCTTGCATCCCAGTGCCTCTGGGACTTTCGACTTTCTGCAGGTAGCCTGGCATCCATCTCCTCAAGCAGTTGGAAAACACATTCAGGACCCGTTCCGATTAGCATTTCAGCTGCTAAACCTACGGTGTTAGCATGCTCGCGGGACCACCAGGGAGTTCCTGACATACTGCTTCGACTCTGAAATACATATTCAATGTGTCAGCCCTCAGCACAGCTCAGGGAGTCAACTGCAGCTATGACAGGTGGGAGAAAGACTGTTCACCAAATTATACTCTGAATGTTTTGCACTTCTGCTTGTCTTTGACATGAAGGAGTGAGTAAATTGAAAAAGATGCACAAAATAAAACTGACTTAAAATATATATGAGCCTCATAAGTGTCATAAGTGTCTTGCTATATAATCTATATTGCTTTGGAGAATCTCAGATGGTTCATGTGGAGGCTCTGGGACCCCAGCTGTTCAGAAATCTGCATTTTGTGGTAGGTGTAGTTCCTGGATTTCTCCCTGTAGTGGGAGAAACCAAATTCTCCTAAGTGTATGATGGGGACCGGAACGTGGGAGTGTTTCTATACCCATAAGAGCAGTCCATCTGAGCCTGCTGACTACGTTCAGTATGATATACATTGACAGTAACATCTGTGTGGTGTTATTGAGAGTGACGTCCAAATGCTGATGCAAAACAAGAATGTGAGATACAGAACACAAAACTCATGCATGAAACTGTTTTATAATGATATCTCTAATCCATTCATAGCCATTGAAAAATGAGATGGTTTTCATCTGGTAAGGATATATGACTGCAGTAGTGGGGAAGCAAACAAGTTCGGGTAATGATACATCTGGAAAAGTCCTGATGAAGACAGACTGTGCCTGTCCGCAAATGATTAATGAAAAGCGCATGAATATCTCTCTTCCTCCCTCTCTCTCGCTCTCTCTCTTTCTCACTCTAGCCTCGTTCCTTGCCATAAATTAGCTCTCACACTCTGATTTCCCTTTCGCTTTGAAGTTCACATACATCCATGCTTCTTTATGAACCGACAACAGGTTCATTTTGAGTAGCCCAACCTCACAGCCTCCCCACAGCCTCCCCACAGCCTCCCAAAGCAATGTCAAATCAAAACAGAATTACCAAAGAGAGCACCAAGTCCTTTTCCTGTCTGACTGGGCATTCATTTGAAATCAGTGCTGAAGAGAGAGTTGTGCATGTTTGGCACAGAGAGCGCTGCAGGGCTGGTGTGTGTTTGTCCGTTAGTACACAGGCTAAATGGAGTGTATCGGTGAGCACATTTCAGCTGCTGCTACGAAGAGATCCTTCAGAGCTCTTCAGAGAGAGTTGCAGTAAAGACACACACACACACACACAGACACTAATTGTATAATTAGGGACACTCAGAGTTAATAGTTCTTAGCAGTGGTGCACTTAAGGCACTTAAGGCTTTGGCATTTTCCTCCAGATCAGCCCAATTGTCTATATTTTTCTATACCTTTGCATGACAAAAGTTACTGTAATATACTGTAATGTAAGGAAAATAGTAATATACTAACATAAATGTCAGGACCTGTGAAAAGATTTTACAAAGGTCACACGGTTCCATTAGAAATGAGAAGGCAGTAAAGCTTATCTTTTGGTTTCTTTGTCATCGGCCTCCACGCAGTAATAATGTGTCTATGTGTGTTTGCGCATGTGTGGGGTCTTTGATCAATGATGGGTTATTTTCCTTCTGATTCTTTATTTAGATTCAGAGTTCTGAGTCAACACACACACACACATGTTGAAGAGATTGAAGTCCATAAGCTCATGGTTCACACAGTAGCACTGATTACACAGGCAATATGATTTAAATACCAGGATTAGAATAACTCAGACAGTCTCAGCAGTCGAGCAGGTTTAGTATTGTATTGAAAAAGTGTAAAAGTCATTATATAGATTTTTTTCTTTCTCCCTTAATGTATGGTGCACACAGTTACATTGCTGGATTGAATCGTTTAATGGGACATTATACCAAATGCAAACATCATTGTGGGCCTCATGATGGCTGAAGGCTGCTGAATCTATAGCCACATGGACTCATTTCCAATGTCAATCAACCCCACTCTCTATAAACCCTACTCAGGTCCTGACACTATCATCAAATATGTAGCCTTCCACTGATTGGTCAGGCCTAATTATTCATTGATGACAGAATGACATTCATTGATGAATGAGAGAGAGAGAGAGAGGGAGAGAGAGAGAGAGAGAGAGAGAGAGAGAGAGAGTAAACACTGTTGTCGAGTCTCGTCGTTCAGTTTCTCTTTTGTGGAGATATGAGAGGGGCATGCTGCCTCTCTCCATCAGCGCCAGGAGAAAGACAGGTATTTATGAGGAAGAGATTATTTACTTTTCTCTCGTCTTTGTCTGCCCTCTTCCTTGCGTCTCAGTGTGTGTGTGTGGGGGTCTTCCACCTTTTGTGATTGTGATATGGCGTTTTTTGTGCACCTGGTGTGCAAAATACTTCATATCACAGCTGTAGTATCCTGCTCCTATTGTGGCTTCGGTGAGATAGCAGGGAGCGACAGGACATTTCTGCATTGCCAAACTAGATAACATACTTGTGCTATCTTTTACCACCAGACAAGGAGGTCTCAGAAGAGCTTCAGCTGCATTCTTAATGTCTCTTTGGTTGGTCTTGTTTCGCAGAATCCTGTCATTTGTCTGGAGGTTTCTAATTAATGTGTGTGTTTTCTATCACAGAATTGTTTATTTCTCTAGACAAACCAAATGCATGTCAATTTGAATAGCAGCTGCAGTTGATTGAGACAAACTACCTCTCTGACTGTTTATTATGTACTCTAAACACTGGGGTGGCTGATGTATTATATGTTGATTAGTTTCTGCTTTATTCCTCAATGATCTAACCCACGTGAGTTTGACTTTTTCTCTAGTTTATGAAACTGACAAAAAGTGCGCAGATGCTTTAGAGTTATTGTATCTACATCTATCATTACTCTGCACTACCAGTAAGCTTAGTCCCAGAGACCACAATCAACATGAATGAACCCTCAATGATGCGTCATGTTCTCTAAGGTGCATCTTAAATAAGGTGCACTACATTCATTTTCTCTGGCATGAGAGGCAGTCAGGCAGTTTCTTTGTTAAACAATGCACACATTTACTTAAACACAGCATTTCACTTTCACTCAACTACACTTTCATTTTAGTTCCTCGTTTGCAGTGGATGAATGCTTGGATGACTCTAATGTACTAGAGAGCAAAAGGATTGGAAACTCTATCTGTATGTTAGTTCTGAAACCTCTTTTTTTTGCTTGGTGTTCCTATATCTTTCTCTACAGAATATAGAGACAGAGATGAGCCAGCAGGCTGAAAATGGAAAAATATAAATGACACAGGGACAGAAGTTGTGACTTAATCAAGAGTGATTGCATTTGCCCTTTTATTGTGGAATGAATTGAGGAAAAGTGAGATAATAAATAAAATAGAATGAATAAGCTCTATGCTGCGCTGTCCTTGAAGTGACAGGAGTCAAGGGGAACTTATGCAGCACTTACTAAAACGTGCCCTTCATTCACACTATTCCAGGCTGAGGGTGGACAATAGTACAGTATGATGTAGCTGGAAGCAGTATTGGTTCTTCTGGAGGAAAATTGATTTCTCCTCTCCCATTCACCCCCCACACACACATTGTGTCGTATTGTGGGAGTAATACTGGTATTCAATACACTATTGACATGTGTAGGAGAGCACAGTGCACCGCAGTGAAATACATGCTGAGATGCAGAAGAGAATGGATGAAATCGTTGGTTTTAAGAGACCAGCTCTGGCCACTGGAAGACCACTGGTCACAGTGCATGAGGATATCGCAGACTCCCTCTCTCTATCTCTGTCTCTGGGGGTGTTGTGAAGGGCCAGCTTTTTGCCAGTTTGAGCCTGAGGGGCTCTTATTGCTATTGGGTGTAATCATGCCTGTAATTTGTTCTGACCTTTCATTTGCATACATTTCCCTCTCAAGCTTAAGAGCTTACAGACCAGCTGCTGCTGCCTGTACCTGTGGCTGTGCCATCGATTGAAAGCTTACCTCTCCTTCCTCCACCACCTCTCCCCATCACCCCACCAAATGTTCACGCAAACATACAGTCGATTTCAAAAGTCAGCATGTTTTCAGTAAATGTTTTTCAAATCAGTCATCAGTAATGTTTCATCACTGCCCTATCAACACGTTAAATCAGTTTTTCTTTAGTATTGATTTTTCTACACTGTTTGAAAACACCAGCTGACCTTTTTACGATAGGCAGGCATTCAGTAACCCAACAGAAATGGTCCAAAATTACTTGGTGTTACTTCTTGTTGCTATAACATGGATAAAAGCTGGAAATGTTTTTTTTGTGTTAGAAAAGGCTGACATGCACACAGTCAGATAAGCAGAGAAAATCTAAATGGCAATAACCAGAGCAAGAATCTACATGTCCTGATTATTAAGCTAATATCTAGGTCTCTTTATCAGATTTCTGATAACGACTTTAATCTGATCTTGAAATTCTTATGTTATTTATATAATCACCTCAATAATCATCATCTGATGATGATCATGTTATCGATGCGAATGCACTCTGTGGCAACATTAAATAGAAAGATGCCCAGATTTTGCCATTTTTCAGAAAAAATATGCAAATATGCTGCAACAATTAATAAAAGTGCTGCATTTGGGGTTAAGATAAAATAAGAAACAACTTTATTCATCCCGAGGGAAATCACATACACTACACATTTTGTCCATCTGCTGTGATTACAAGCATTTCAGGTTTAAACCACCATATCATTTAAATATACACAATATACATAATAACATATTGCCATAGTAATATAAAACAATATGCATTTAACTTGATCAAATTGGTAAGATCCTAACAGGCATTGTTTACTTTCCTAATTAAAAAATAACAGTAAAACCAAACATTTCTTGAATAATCTCTAATGAATGGAAGGTGTTCTCAAATCTCTGACTTCTAGTTTATATCATAACTTTTATTTTTAGAGAATTTGTAGAGCATCTGCTCACACAGAGCTTTACTTTCAGACCGATCTGCTACATTTTCTATCACAAAGCTGCTCGCACACAGCTTGTCAGGACACCGAGCTTTGTGACGGGTGACCGAGCTCGGGCAGTGGTAACAGACTGAGCATTTATTGAGAGAAAACCTTGGCATCTCTTTGTAATGCCAGCCAGTGGCTGAGCACAGAATCAGCAAGACGAGTATTCCTGTGGTTGGCAGGTGCAGACAGGATTAAAACACACTAAGAGATAAAATGTTCAGAACAGAGCTACAACAGTAAATTAATTAACACAATATTCAAAGAGTGCCACTATGCGGGTTGCATTAATACCGCATCCAGTTTCACGGGATCAATGCAGTTCTAGGTTATGGTGGTAATGTGGTTACTGTTGTGATGTTGAGATATTAAGCCCCATTTGTGTTGTTCTGGCAAAGTTGTTTGAATCTCTGTGTTTTGATACACAACTAACTGTGATGTATAGAATTGAATTCATTGATTCCTTTCTGGAAATCTGCTTTCTGTCAGGTTAACATTTAAAATCCTGTAAGGCTCTCCCTTTGGTGTCATTTTAAGCACAGGAAATAGAAAACAGTCCAGTCAAAACAAGCCGTTTTGGGTTTGTTTGACAGTACCAGCACTCAGCAAGTATGGCCTCATTAACTTTATTTATGTACACTTAATGTTATACAGTACTGTTATTCGGTGACATGTTTGTACAATGTTTGGTATATTGCCTTTTATTGGTAGTAAATGGGGCTTCTTCTCCATAGCCCCTCCCACGACTCTCCTTTGTCTGTCAGAAGCAAACTGTCCAAGCAGGGATTGTCTGCTCCTCGTGCACCGCAGCAAGCAGGACTGGGACTCTGTGTGTAAACATCAATGCGTCTGGGCCACGGCTTACTTTAAAATATTCTTTTCTGCCCGATTGGTACGATGGTTGCCATAGTAAATGTATTCAAAATTGGCTCTGTGTGCTGAAAGCAAGGCTGAGCTGAGCAGCGTGGTTTATCTCAGTGGGAGGGGCTTGACCTGGTTTTCTTTTGTAGATGCGTTGCTAAGGGTAACCGTCTCCTTGACGACAGGGGGCTGGAGTTCTGAAGAAATGGAGGCAGGGTAGTCTTGTGGTCTTGCTGCTGGAACTCCCTCTCTCTCTCTCTCCTTCTCTCTCCCTCCCTCCCTCCCTCTCTGTATGTGTGTGTGTGTGTGTGTGTGTGTGTGTGTGTGTGTGTGTGTGCTGCTGAGAGATAAGACAATGTCTGTTTTTCTAGATTACATCGCTCCAAGATGTTTGCTCTCATTTGTTGCTTTCTCGTTAACTGGAACCAACTAATTAAGATGTAATTTGCATAGTGTGACTTTGTTAATAGAGTCAATTCTCATTTGCAAATTCAACAAGTGTATATATATATATATATATTTTTTTTTCACGAGCCCCTGTGTGTCAGTGCTAATGGGAGATTAGTGTTGCAGCACACCACCCAACCGGCCGCCGCCTGTGCTGGTGCGCGACACACGTGTGAACTTAATTGCTTATTAAACTCAGTGTTGTTTCCACACCACACACAAACTGCGTGCAGGACATGTGTCAGTTGAAGCAGCTAATCAAAGTAATTACTTCAAACCCACCAGCCTAATCACCTCAAATCTGCCAACACTTCTTTAACCCTGCTTGCCTTCTGCATGAGAAGCTCTCTCTCAATAAAGACGTGCACTCTATGACACAGAATAAACGATGAGAATTAAAACCTTTTCTAGTAAAGGCACATAATCCTTTATCAAATTCATGCCACTGTTCCGTTTCATTTCCTTCCAAGTCTTATTCACTCAACTTCCCCACCCTCACATAGAAAGAGCTCTTTCTGACTTCCTCAGCTTTCTAAAACGATTATGCTTTCTGAAACAGACTCCTCTGATGAAGTTAATTGCTTTTGCATTTCATCCTGTGAAAGGCTAGAATGATAATGAATGAATGCTCGCCCCGAATTCCAGCAAAGACAGTCAGAATTATTAAGCAGACGGATTGCTTGTTTTTCAGCAAAGTCAAGGAACCGGAAAGCTGTTAAGTTGTTTTCATTATCCAAGTATTTTTGCATTCATAGTTGATGTATTGGTGCTCTTTATCTCAGCCCTTGGGAAAAGGCTTGAACTTCCTTTTAGTTTAGATTAATGCACTCTTCAGATTCTTTATTTCCTAACAACACAGCTGTTTCAGGGCCTGTTGTGTTCAACATGTGACAAAACAGGGTTAATTACCATTTGTTGTAGATGAATGTGGCTCAAACTAAGGCAGATTTCCTGCCAGAATAGTGCCCTTGTCCTCTTACCCACTGATTTTGTAGGAGAGATTGTGTGGAATTCAATCACTAGTCTGTTCTTTTTTCTGTAGCCTGTGCTCATTGTTCTCACTGGTTGGAGTTTGGAATGTTAAGCTGGGTTTGAGCATGGAGACGCAGCTGAAATATAATCAATGTTGTGTACAACACTTTTTATTTTTCCACTAATCATCAAGATTAGAGGGTAGGATTTGTCAAATACTATGAAGTCCTTTGTGATGTGATTCATATATATTTAGATGAATATTCAAGTGTGTGTGTGTATACAGACACACACATTTGAATATTCATCTACATAGTATTTCACACACACACACACACACACACACACACATATATATATATATTATATTATATTATATTATATTATATTATATTATTATATAATATAATATTTTATGTGTGACATTATCAGCATTTTAATACAAGGTTCAAGAAACCAATTTCACAGCTGAGGTGGCAGCATCTATTTCAACTGAGTGTCAAATGAGATGCAGGAGACTTTCTATTATGCAGTTAAAAAGTGATACTTAGTTTTATGTAAGATTCAAGTAAGTAAGAATCCTGTAAAGCAGCCCTGAGTTATTTCATGTCATAATAATATTCAGTTTAGCAAGTCATTTCTTGCTTTTTTCTCTACATTAGTCTGCAAATAGTTTCTCCAAACACATGCTTACATCAAATCATGGTCAAATCTGAAGTGATGCGTTTAAGATTTATATTTCTAAATCTGTCAGCGCTGTTTGAAGTCGTCTGATTATGCTTTATTGTAACACAGTTCAGAGTTTTTACCTACATGAGAAAGCATGTCCATGTATGTTATACAGATGCTTTACTGCTTTACTTTACTGATAGTGAGGGAGTAATCTGTCTCTGCTGGGTTCGGTCCACTCCTCTCTATATATCGCCAATCAGTCTTACAGACACCCGGCGGTACCTTAATGCCTGCTGGAGCTGGTTGGGATAAAGAAAGCTTTTAACCAGGATCATAGGCAGGTTTGGGGAAGTGTAGGAGTGTTGAATAAACACACACTTTTAGGGCTTTTGGCTGAGATTGGCCTGAGCACCCTATAACCCCTCTGTCTCTGGATCCGCCTCATTTCTCTTCCTATCTCTCACCCCATTTATCTTTGGCCCATGCTATTCCTCAAGTCTTTTCTTCATTCTCTTAATTCTACGTCCTTTTCCAGACTTCATCATAATGTGGCTTCATATGTAGTGGCCATATGACTTCAGCTTCTACTGTTCCTCATTCTCTCATTAATGTTTATATGATCCTCCACAGCACTAGTTCCAGGCCTGTTGGACCTTTTTGCACTCGTTACTGAAATGCAGGGCTGCAAGAAATTAGTATTTTTGTCATTTGAATGAATTGACCAATAATAAATTTGTCAGCCTAAATGTTGCCAGCGTGTAGAAATAAAGTCGTATAAGAGAAATTAACAACTTTATAAACATCTTGTTACCGTACGGACTGTTGCGGGAAATTTCAGAGCATTTGTGACTTGCCATGTTTTGACAAACAAGTTGTTGTTTTGCTTCTTGTATCTGTGTTAAGCCTACCTGTAAGAGAGCAATAGCTGAAAATAGTAATAAATTATTTTAACATGATCATCAGTGTAGTTTGAAAAGTGCAGGATAAAGCATCATTTCTGTTGTGGTGGGGATAAGTCCCTGCTGTCCCAGTGAAATGATGCC
Organism: Brachypetersius altus; assembly: GCA_037974465.1. Taxonomy (NCBI): domain Eukaryota; kingdom Metazoa; phylum Chordata; class Actinopteri; order Characiformes; family Alestidae; genus Brachypetersius; species Brachypetersius altus. The sequence continues at coordinate 14,103,372 of JBBPDB010000002.1, forward strand.
TATGGCTATTAATCGGCGGCACCGTTTGTCTAGTTTAATATTTTAGTGCACAGTTCTGGTGATGTTTTACTTACTCCCCATGAGCTGTGAGAATAAATGTCCAGGAGAAGCTGATGGTGCGAGTTACCTTTACAAAATGAGCTACCAATCCTGACGGGATTTGCCTGGATAATTGATGTATTTAACACAGACACAAAGTGAAAATTCGGTCATACGTGAACACACCACTGCACACAGTGTGAACAGCACGAAATTCTTCCTCTGCATTTAA
>JBBPDB010000002.1:14121738-14134468 GCA_037974465.1 Brachypetersius altus
ACTGTAAGTTTATTTCACCCCCAAGAATTGGCTAAATTATCCTCTTAGCACCAGTGTACAATTTAGGCACCAAGTATGTCTTGTCTTAATTAAGGGGGAACTGATTAGAAGTGTGAAGCATTTCTTTTAGAAATTACTCATGAAGTAAAATAAAAGTCATTTTTAATTGATTGTATAACCTTTCCCTGAACTGAATGGATTCGCCTAATTACTCAAGCTTACTCACATGTAAATGTGCTGTAATATATCTATACAGAATAAATCTGTACGGTATACTGAGTGGGGAGATTTGTCATCCCATAAACCATATATTTAGAGTTATGCATTTTTTGCTTTTACACACTGCATTTTTTTCCCATTTAATACTTTCAAGGCTGGATATGGGCCTAGAAGTACAGTTAATATCCCCTGCTTGAGCCCCTGACTCTGTGTGAGTCAAAGGTGGCTGTGGGCCAGATTTTACCCCAAAGACATGCTGGCTTTATCAGTGCAATGAACTCGCAGGCCTGCGTTCAGCCTTCTGCCAGAGCACAGCTGGCTCAGAGTACACTGGGGAAAAAAATGGTGCTCTGAATTTACATGATTCAAAGGTGTCACACATAAATAACACATATGTTACATCAGCACAACTGCAGTATGGAACTGCTTGACACATTTGAATCATGCAAATTCAAAGCATGATTTTATTTTCAGTATTCAAGCCAAGTTAACATCTGAAATGCAAAGTTGTCTTACAGCCCAAGCCAGGCCAGCCTGAGCCCAAACTTAAAAGAGAGAGGAGCAGACTAGAGGTTTGCTGAGTAATTCCTTTATTCAGACGCACTTTTATCATATTCTTTCCTATTTAGAGCTTTTCAATAACACTCCCCTGAATGCTCCTCCCTTAACTCTGTTATATATTTGAAACCTTTCACACTAAGCTGTGGAGAGCAGTGAAAAACTCTGCGTTCTCTTTAATAGCAGTCTTTTTTTACACTTTATCACTATTTTACACATCATAACACCAGTTAATGAAGCTCTCCCGGCCTGCCCTGATAAGTGCCCGCTCATTACCATCATATCTAAAAGTTAATTATCTGAAACAGTTACCATGATTGGCTTCATATGTAAACTTAATTCAGGAACGCTAATGTCTTGTTGACGCAGGTCTCACACATCTTTTGGTTTTCTTCGCAGCTTGCGGAACTGTGAAATACTTTTTCCATGTATTTTTCAATATAAATACATAAATATCTGAATGTGATCTAACACAGCCTTCTTACTTACTCGTGGTTTATTTCTTCGTTTCGGTAATCGAGAGCATGATCGTCCTCTGAAGTTGTTTTCTAAGTGTGTGGTTAAAAGGTAGACGAATAAGCAACGGCAGGAATTTAGCTGGAGAAAACAGACCCGAAAGGCTCTGACGAGACAGGCGGGGGAGATTCATATGTCAGACAGCAGGAGAGCACAGGGTCCGGGCGCACACTGAGCCTCCCTGCCCACAGAATACAGAATACAAACATCCGACCGGGTATTATTTGGATACAAGCTCGTATTATGTGTGTCAGAATCTTTAGAGCCCCGCACTGTGATCAGGATTAGGAAAAATGCCAGGTAACTGAGGGGGGAAACACTTGGTTTGTACACAAACCATGTCTCTGTGTATACAGTCTTCAGTTTGTGGATGGAATACTGAGGCCTACACTCTGCTGGGTCATACACACAAGAGGCTCTGTGCTTTTTCTTAGCGCATAGAGTGTGTTTCATGTATAACATGGTACTAAGTTTCAGTCAAATAGGTAGGATTTAGGTGGCAGTTTTGTGGCTAAAAGGATGTTTACCCCTAAAGTGCAGGTAAAACTACTCTGATTTATTCGAACTACTGTGCTTTAGTAATGTATGTTATGCACTTATAAGAGCGAGGAATTGTGTGTGGGCCCACATGCGAGTGCCTTAGATGACCTTAAGGCAAGGGTCATCAATTCTGATTATGTAGGTTGTAGGTCCAACTCAGTCTGCTGATTTCCCAGCTCACACACACCAACTTAACCTGGAAATGAACTTAAAGCCAGTATCTTGATGACCCCTGGGGGTTCGATTTGAATTTTGTCATGCGTTTATGTCTGAGTGCATTAACAAACAAAGCACTTTTCGTCTCTTTTCTTCATGCCCTGGTCCTTTTCTGTGCTGCGGTACGTTAGCCAGAGTAGTGGGATAAGGCCATAGCTCAGCTTTGTTTATGTCTCTCTCTTTCTCTCTGAGCTCTGTGGTCACTACAGTCACGGGTGATCAGTAGAACACACAAGTCGTAGTCACCAGTCTGCTCTGGTGCTCTTGGTAACTGAGATAAATGAAGAATCCAAGGTGTGGGCAGTGGGCTGAGTGGGAAGATTCAATCCATTATATTTTAGTCTTGACGTGTTTTCAGTGTTGTTCGGTGTAGGTATATCAGACACAGTGGGGTCTACATGGATGAAGTGGTTGAAAACGTATGGTTTCATATCTGCAGCAAAGGGACTCATAATACAAAACATGACATCTTCTATAAACATTACAAGCTTCCTCTGCAACATAACCTCGACCATTACTCAATTTGTGTGGGTTTTTAAGGAATAGCTCAAAATAAATGTGATTTCAGCCAGACAAGCCCCCATCTGTGTGTCTGGTTAAGACCGGAAGATGTCCCCTGGTATTAGATTTTTTTTCATATATACAGATGAGTACGACATAGTTCTGTAAAACCCTCATAAAGCCCAAATCCAGCAAGAGACACGAAGAAAATAATGTAGGATTTTCATAAAAATCTGTCCTTGAGGGCTTGGGTCCTATTGTAGGCTGAAAACAATTAGCAGGTTTTGCGTGCTCACTCTCCTGGTTCCAGCGTTTCCGACTGTCTGCAGATCTACTGGACTCGTTTATTTCAGGCAGGGTTGGGCGCAGTGGTTGTGGAGTGCTTTCCTTGTTTTATTTTTCCTTTTGTGTGTCATACCCAGGGACAGTCTTGTCAACATGTTTACTGCATTCTTTTTCCTCGGCTTGTTTGTCTTCATTAGTTCCTGTTCGCTCCGGAAAAAGCGTAATTAGGGCATGTCCAGCCATAATCAGGCCGTTGTTACTCATTAACGTTTCTTGGAATTAAGACTTTCACACACTGAGCCATGCTGCCAAAATGCAGATGTTGGTCAGAAGAATCGGATGGAAGTCCGCAAAAGTAGAACATTTCCAAGCCAAACGAGCGGCAACTTGGACTCAAACGGGATGAACGTTATCACAACTGACAACCATCACAAACAGTTTTCGGCCGGCTGCACGCTTGCATTTGTGTTTCTTGGTTTCTTTGTTTGCTAATGTTTGTTGAGCTTGAGTGGAGGTTTAGAGCATTAGTCATGAAGACCCTTGGAGTGAGAAGGCTTTTTTTCTTGGGCGTCCTTTGTGGACAGGGGTTCCTGTGCTGGGATGCAGTTTGAGCAAGGGGACTGGTGCGACGAAGTGAATGAAGCCGTGTGATTAAACAGCGGGCACCAAGCGCAGTTAAATTTAGTGCTGTGGTTCCTGTTCGTGCGAGTGCGTGACCTGTTTTTAGAACATGCTGTGGATGCTGTAATCAGCTGCGCACAAACAGAAGTCGTCACAGCCCCCGCTGATGTGGTTTATAAACTTGTCAGTCTCTCTCTCTCACACACACACACACACACACGCACACACATGCGGAACAATGTAGCAGAGGCTCTTCCTGCAGCTCTAAGTAGAGACACAGAGTGATGGACAGATGCATAAATGATACTCTGCATGTTTTGATAAGGGCAGGCAAGCAATGCAGGTAAGTATACACTACAAAAGACAGAGACCACACATTTATTTATTTACCTTGTATTCAAAACAGCCACTACAATAGAAGTTATTCATTTTTCATTGTCAGTAAAACAGCAGGCAGAACATTACACAGAAGTGTCAGCAACAAAACAGATCAGATGTTTCAGTATTTAATGTGTCCACCCTTTGATTTTGTCACAGCTTCCATTCTTTTTCCGGAGACTAACTTCCTTTTTTTTTCTGCAGAAATCTGCAGGGGTGTTTATCCATCCTTCTTGTAAATACATCTAAAGTTCAGTCTGAGAAGTTGTTTGCATTTCCTGCGTCTGATGATCCAAATAAATCCCAGTTACGAATTTACACTCATCAGCCTATAAAATCTTTCTTCGCATCTCAGATGACCAGAGTTCTGGTGCAAAGCTGGATTTTCTCTCAAAGCTGCTTTAAGAGCTGGTTATCTGATGGTGACAGGGTGAGAGTTAGCTTTAGATTTGGCTCAAGCTTAATTTTAGGGTTAATGGGCCGGCATTAGAAAATTATTGTTAATTTAATGAATATTTCATTGCTTTCATTGCATTTATTCTCTTGGCCATATGATAATTAAGTCATTTGGACTGAATAACACAGTACCTGCTGAAATGAATGATTGTGAATGCTTTGTGTGTCTAGATGCAGTCAAATCCAGAATTATTCAGGAAACCATTTAGGAAACTGGCCATTTTTCCGGGAATGTTGTTTTGTCTTAGGAATGATGTATTCTTTCAACAAACAATATGGGAATGAAAGAATATTTTAAGTAAAACCATAGAAAGTTGCCTCTTTGAGAGAAACATCTTTCTTTTTGTTAATCTTAGCATCCAGGAACTCTTGGAAAACTCTTATCCAAGATATTTTTTGTTTTCCATAATATAAACAGTTTTGCATGTATTGCATTGCCAGTTCTGAATTGGCCTGTAATATAAATGCATTGCAATCAATTGGTTGCACATGCTTAAAATGCAGTGTGTTACATCAACATGATGTCTTTCAGTTTGCTTCTTTTGGCAAGAACTGTGTTGTGAATGTGTCGCATATTTGAATCATGTACATTCAAAGCACTGTTTTGCTGTGTGTGTGTGTGTGTGTGTGTGTGTGTGTGTACTGTATACACTGCACATAAATTCATACATAAAGGAGAATAAACAAACTCTTGGGAATGCAGATTCCTTCAGTTCAACTGAAACTGTTTATCTGGAGCTTGTGCACTTTACAGCCCACCCGGATGAGCTCATTCCTATGGAGTCTCATCATTTCGTCATGCAATACTATGTTCATATCTCTTTCCCTCTCTCTCTCTCACATACACACACACACACAGGGGTTAGTCTCAGGTCTCTGAACTCTCGTCTCCCTCTCTTTCTCTGCTATTTATAAACAGTGTTTCTCTGCAGAGTTTTACTCTCTGAGAAGTGAGTGACAGAGCACATGAATAGAGCTGCAGTTATGACAGTGTAGTCATGCCATGGTTTATGTTAGCCCAGACTGTGTATAGTGTGAGTAAAATCAAAGCAGTGTTCCTGTAACTCCGCGCTCTAATGCAGCCGCTGATGAAGTGGCTCCTGTGTGTAGTTTGACAGAGAGACAATGGTGACGGATCGTTCCCTCTGTGGCAGGGAGAGGGGGCGATTACGGGCTCTGAGCAGCAGATTGTGTGTGTGTGTGTGTGTGTGTGTGTGTGTGCGTGCGTGTGTGTGTGTGTGTGTGTGTGTGTGTGTGCAAGGGGCAACCAGCTACAGCAAAAAAATAACAAAACTAAAAAAATAAGCAACAGATTTTTGCTTTTCTTTAATGTATGTCTAATCAAAAACATTGGATCTTAGTGTGAAGCGACATGTACAGTGACAGTTAGCCATGTATGCCTGAAGAAATCCACTAAGAATTCATACAAGGGTAATTTCTTTATAGAATGAGTGTGAAATACTATACACACATTGTTAATGAAGTCTGCTAAACCTCATTCTGTTTTCCTGCTAGAGAAAACCAGCATCCAAATCTGATGCCAAACAGGGGAACAATTCAGATACTAACATGTGAAAAGAAGCCCACAGTTTATGGCTGTTGTAATATTCTGAGGACTTGTTTAGGAACCACTGGTAGACCACAAAAAGACATGTGAAGAATATGTTTCCTCTTTTGTCTTCAAAGGTGATGGATTGGATAGAGAACCATGGTGAGGCCTTTTTGAGCAAACACACAGGAGTGGGCAAATCTCTGCACAGAGCAAGGGCCCTGCAGAAGCGCCATGATGACTTTGAAGAGGTAGCCCAGGTAAGAACACGTCTAATTCTATTACCCCGAAGGAGCTTTCATACATATAACCTCTGTATCATAGCTTCTGGCAGTTAAAAAAAATCATTGCAGTTACTCCGTTAACACCAGTAGCATGTTCTCTGCATCTGCTACAGCCCCCAACCAGCACTCTAAGAACCAAAGCTCTATAATAAATTCCACGCCTATCTACAGCAGCGGTATCTCATACAGTAACCCATCTACTCTGATCAGTCTCTCTACATATATGACGCATAGTGAAATGTGTTACGTTCTATAATAGCTGTATAATGGTGTAGAATCCATCATATCAAATCTATTCGTGTGAATAAGAATCAGTAAGACAGATGGGTAGCAAGCTGTGTTCTTACTGTGTAGTGAGAGCCAATATTTTCAGCAGCAGTGCTGTACTGTAAGAGCAAAACCCATTTTTCCGGGAGCTCTAACTACAATGTTTAAGCTTCCTTATTATTTAAGGCCTCGTGCGTGTGAAATTAGCACTGCGTGACAAGCCAATACACAATTCCTAAGTGGGGTGCTTGGGAAATAAAAGTATTTTATGGGACACTTTCTTCCAAAGACTGCGCAAATCTTTACCAGACTACAGCTAAGTGAGTAGAGATGCTGTAAAATCATTAGAGGAAGACTTTTTACTGTCTGTTCTTGTTCCTATCTTTAAGCAATTTGTTTTTTTTGTACCACATAAAGCCTTGCTTAGCAATGTTAAGTTCAATTAAATCATGTTCCTTTCCAGCGAGTCTTGTTTCTATTGTTCTGCATCATAGCATTAGTTGTGTTCTTGTCAGATGCATTCCACTGCTGGCTAGCTTTTTCTGGTGTTTAACAGTTCGCTTATTACTCTGAGTGACTAGGAATACAGCTCACAAAACACCCGAGTTTCACCTATAATAGGTACTTGCAAGAGGTTACTGGGTGTCAGAATCAAGGATAAACGTGTGAAAAGCTTTCTTTTTTTCTCCAACTTAAATGCTTGGGTATAAATGACTCATTTTGAATTGAGTTTTATAGCTCTTGGCAGACAGATCCTGGTCTACAGCCTGTCGTGGTTGGCCTCAGTGAGATGGAGGCCATTCACATAAGTCTAGCAACTGAGACACGCTGGAAATGGTCCACATTTATCCACAATATAAACCTCGTCTTCTTCCTCCTGCTTCTCACTCAACAATGCTGCTGTAAAAGCAAATGGACCGTTTATACTGATGTCGTTCCATTGAAAGTGATTCTACTAATACGAGAGGGATCGTTATAGTATATTAAATACATTCATCTTATGACTCATTTTACTAAAATAACATTTGACCTTTTTCTTTTATATGCATAGTATGTTTTATAGTAAGCAATTTCACAGGAGTGGGCAATCCTTCTCTAAAAGGGCCATACAGCTATATTTTCCCTTTAGAGCTGATGGAACACTGGAGCCAGCTGTTTCTACCAGCACTGATGTCCTTTATGGCCTGAATCAGGTGGCGTTATGCACCGCTGGAGTAAATGTCTCTACACATTGAATTGCTCTGGGGAAATGGGCTGAAATAGATGCTGTGTTACACTGAACACGTGAGTGTATCTTTAGGGTCAATATGATTAACGCTAACACCAGTGATTAGTGCAGTGTTATAAAGCTTGAAAGCTGTGTAATCCTGGCATAATGTCATTGCTTTTTTTTTTTTTTAATAGTTTATTTTCACGATTTAGGTCAGATGTTTGATTTTGCTCGGTAGGAAGAAACCTTAAGGCTTGTAGTTTGCTGTGTAAACTCCAGTGTTTTTTGAATGAATGATGATGGTGATTGGGGTAATAATAATAAAATGAGCATGTGCAGTTTTGAATTAGAAATCGCACAAGCTGATTTGAATAGGGAGTGCTAATTTTTGTACGTACCAATGCGGATAAAACGTGTTATTAGACAAAGCCATTTTTTGCATGACTGTTTTTCGAAACACACTTTTATTGAATTAGTCCCTCAAGAACCTTTCTACAGGTGAAGGTTTAACGCATTAGATTTAATGAGGTTGTACATAAATTCCATAAATCTGGTTTTCCCTCCACTGCCATGGTGTATACCGAGGATTAACCATATCACAAAAGAGAAGATTAGAATCACAATACACTGAGCCGTATCTCTTTTTCAAATACAGTCTAATGCCTCCGTGGATGAAAAATCCTGTAAATAGGCACGGAGGCACAAAAGCTCCAGCTTACTGTCTGGTCGTTGGCCTAAGACACTTAAGGCTGTGTCTTAAGCAAAGGGGATTTGTTTTGGCTCAGCTATTGTTAATAACCAGTGAGACACAGGCAGCCTTTGTTTCTTTGGTTATCAGTTTCACAGCAGTTTTTGCAGACCCTCACACACCGACCAGAGCTTATGAACCAATTCAGCCAAGATCAGAGCTGACCAAAACAGCAGCATATCTCAGTTTGACATCATAGCTGAGTTAATGGAGTCATGGATAGTGCCTGCCTGAAAAAAGGGTACCTGGGGCTTTTTTGTAAATTAAAATGGAATGACAAAGGCACTTGCAATGGCGCTTTGATTTTCTCTTTACAGTAGCCTCTGCTCAAAGGTGGGATTTATAAGGAACGAATGAATAGTCAGTTCTTAAAATTGACATGTTAGAAGGAAAAATGGGCAAGCATAAGCATGTCAGTGACTTTGACTAGAGCCAAATAGTGATGTCCAGATGACTGGGTCAGAGCAAATCTAAATAATAATGATAATAATAATAATAATAATAATAATAATACATTTTATGTATAAGTACCTTTCTGCCTCACAAGGACACCGAACAATAAAACAAACAAACAGTAAAAAGATTAAATGTAAAGATTAAAAAGCATTTTACATTTACACCATTTAGACATTGCAGATGAATCAGAAAGAGAAAGCACACTTGAACATGTGGGTATTGAGGGCACTTGGTCTTGTGAGTTGTTTTCAGCATGCAGTGGGTAGTAACTAACAAAGGAAAAAAATCGAAAGGTCTTGTGGAGTCCATGCTTTGATGAGTTAGAGCTCTCTTTAGGTGGGTAGGATGGCCCTGCCTTTCACTCATCGCTGGTAGCCAGCACAGTCGTCTCCAAGCGTGTTAAGCTGTCCAACGACGTTGTGTTAGCAGTAGTTTAAAAAGAAGATGCTGCTTCATATGACTCTGAGGATGCTTGTGCTAGCCCTCACCCTCCAAGTGTTATGTATATATATTGTGTAATGTAACATTAAACTCTCACAGTGTAGTAAATGACCTTAGTGTAGCTCGCATGGTCTGTGTCAGCGGGTGAATGATGCTTTAATTATCTCATGTTAATTAGCAGAAGAGGCAGATGACCACATTAGCATATTGTGTTCAGGTGAGGGGCTGTGTGTCAGTAGGAGGGGAATCTCCTGTGGAAAATCAGACAGTTATCCCCTTACTCCACTAGTTTATGGGTCAGTGGGTCTGTGCTTTTGGCCAGCATGGCTCCACACGTGCACATGAGGCGATAATCCCTAGTAGCTGCGGCTTCTCTGACAAGTGTTGTGCAGATCCAAGAGCGAGATATAGAGGCGACATGGAAAGTGTGTGCCAAGCGGGGATTATCATGGGGAGATTTGCCCTACAGATGGTTCTCCCTCCTAGCTTTACGTATGAGGGAATTGTTTTTTAGGATCTTCACAGGAGGCGATCATCATGTGCTTTGGCGTGGCAGTGGAAGTGAACCAGGCGAGCACTGCGGTTGGGAAAGACAGCTGCTGTCTCCGGGACTTTAATGTTTACAGCTGAGTCTAGCGGGCACAGTGAATTTTGTTGTTTCCTGCATGAGTAGACAGCTGTTTACTGGACAGCTGGTACCTGTTGATGCCCTAACGTTTCTCTCTGTGTTGGTTTCTTCTGGATCAGAACACCTATACTAACGCAGACAAGCTGCTGGAGGCTGCCGAGCAGCTGGCCCAGACGGGCGAATGTGACCCAGAGGAGATCTATAAGGCAGCACGGCATCTGGAGGTCCGGATCCAGGACTTTGTCAGGAGAGTAGAGCAGCGGAAACTACTGCTGGACATGTCTGTGTCTTTCCACACTCACACTAAAGAGGTAAGGACTTTTTCTGCCACATCTGTAGCATATGATCTGTTACCACGAACGGCAGTTTACCTGTACTCAGAACAGAACATGGTGGTGATCCACCATGTTCGGATACTTACCTGTGGACAAAGAGGTCATGGGTTCGAATCCTACCTTCAGCACAGCACCACTGAGTGCCTGAGCAAGACCCTTAACCCCAAGTTGCTCCAGGGAGAGACTGCCCCCTGTAGTTAGGGAATGGAAGTCGCTTTGGATGAAAGCAGCTGCTGAATGCCGCAATGTTAATGTAAACCTTTTGACTCAGAACAATTAACAGAAGCTTACTATTAAAGTGCTGCAGCACTTGCCCTTCGGCTTTTAACATAAATGTGTTTTGAGTCAGCTCAAGTCCTGAAAAAGCATAATCGTCTGCAGGAATCAAATATATGCTGCAGATTTAACAGATAGAGAATAGTTGTGAAAATGCTGGAGTACTTGAGGGTTTACTCAGGATCACCTTTCGCTAACTGAATCCCAATATTTACTGAAAATACAAAACTGAGTGCCAAACAGCTCTTTTGAACCTATTTATAGGCATTACAATGGGCTAATCAGGTATGCTGAGAGCAGAGAATGCTGGGAAATGTGATCTAGAAGTTTTTGCACTTTCTGGGGACCACAGAGATAGGCATACCAGTCATTCACTGGGGATCAGGTTAGATTACTGAGGTATGCAGAGACTCTCTGTGGTGTTTAACACTCCCTCACCAGCACCAGATGTGAGAATGCATGATGAGAGAGAGCGTGTGTTTGTGTGCATCTGTGTGTTAACCGCCTGTCAAAAGTTTGGAGACACCTATCTTTTCAAATTGTTTTCGGTATAGTATTGTCTTCATCAAAATACATACAGTGATTGTGTCACCTTAGGATTAAAGTCAGATCTCATGCATTTTATGTGCCGTCATGTTAACACTCGTAAGCACTCTAGCCTGTTGAAACCGCCTTTGATTCCTGTCGAATGATTTTTAAGGCTAAACCTGATCTTTATACTACAGAAAACAGGTTGAGAAACATAAAGCTGAGTAGTAAAGCATTTTTTTCAATTCTTAGACGAAGATTTTATTTAGTTTTTTGTATTTTAATTGTTACAAATGTGCTGGTTCTACAGAGCTCTAATTATTTACTTGGCCACGGATGTGCTCACAGAAATAGGAATTGTATTTAAATATGTAGTGTGATTTTTTTGGTAGTATTAAAATGAAACCTCAGTAAATATCTGCCTTGAATTAAACTTTTAACTGTTTTTTTCTTACTTAACTGAAAAGTAATATCTTTTTCCTTTTTTTTAACAAGCGCTGAGACACGTCATGTAAACTTACTGCTGCTGTAATGAACTGATCAGCATGTCACTGTCATTAACTCTGATCTTTGTTTTAGACTCTGATTCCAAAGCAGCCCCTACTATTACTCACATAGCCACAGCAAAGTAAATATTTCATAAAGCCGAACAGGCACCATCCATCTCACGCAGAGTGGGCACCATCCGTCTCGTGGAGTCCTCTTGAAGAGAGTCGTCTCACTGGACTGTGTCTGTGCTTGGCTTTTAATGGAGACGGAGTCTGTTGTAGTCCCGCTGATGGATGAGATTTAGGAAGAGACTCTGGGAGTGTGGTTTTATGAAGATTCTGCTGCTTGTCCGTGAGAATTTAGGGCCACTGGTCTGTTCTCTCTGGAGGATATGGCATACTAAAGCTGGGATTATATGTGTGGGGTGAACCACAGCTCTTACTGGGAGAATAGTGTTGAAACGAGTCCAAAGCTGGAACTAATCCTCTCCTTACTATATATGGTTGTGTTGTATTTGGTGGTGGTGGGTATCACTAGTGATGGTATTATAGTGCTGACCACAATACAATTATTTTGTGCCAATTCTTGTGACAAAATGTTAATTACAAACCTTAATGTATTACAAACCTTGATGAGATCAATCCCCATCAATGCCACATCCAAGACAGCATTATGGCCTTCCAAGCAAAAGTAATGACATATCTTATAGAACTTAAATATGCCAGTTTTCTTTAAAAAATAAAGCATAATTTCTGTTTATTTGATTAATTTAACATATGAAGGGTATAAATATAAACTGTGAAACAACATTTGCCCTTGGCAACAGTTTTTCAATAATATTTGTGCTTCAAAATGAGCAGATGTGTTTTAGCTGTAGAGGATATTTTCTAAATGGAACTTTTTTCCATTTAGAAAATCAACAAAACTTGTCAGTCGTCTAGTGCAAACCTTTGCACCCAACTGCAATTCATCACATTTAGTTGAAAACTTCTACAAACAGTCTAGTGATGGATTGTCCTAAAACCAATAGCGCGATTTAGAGTTGGCAGTTTTGCAAAAAGTTGATCAGCTTGCTGTCGGATTTAGCATATGACCTCTATGTTAAACCCCTAACAGTAGATTTGACTCTAAGCCTGTATATTTCCTCCCTTTTTTGTTTGTGTTTGTGTGTGTGTGTGTGTGTGTGTGTGTGTGTGTGTGTGTGTGTGTGTGTGTGTGTGTGTGTGTGT
>JBBPDB010000002.1:14134568-14152976 GCA_037974465.1 Brachypetersius altus
TGTGTGTGTGTGTGTGTGTGTGTGTGTGTGTGTGTGTGTGTGTGTGTGTGTGTGTGTGTGTGTGTGTGTGTCAGTTTTTCCTAATACTGTCAGGGTGATATGAAAACATGAAAAAATGATTTGCAAAACATTTGGCTGATGCTCAGTTTTCTTATTTTTTGAAGAAAAAAAAAGGAGTAAAAAGATTTTGTATTTGCTTGTGAGGTTCAAATTGGTGGGTTGCTTGGGTACGAGCCAAGCTGCAGTAATACTGAACAACAGCAACACCCCATAGAGATAGGAATACAAGCTCGAGTGTGCGTGTGTGATTAGAAATGACCTGACACCTCTAGGGACTTGCCTATAAAAGCAGGGGTCAGTCAGAGGTAGACATCCAATCTGTGACCACACTCGCAGGGTCAGATGGAAACAGAAGGCCTGGCTGAGTGAAAGCTGTGAGGAAATGGAGCAGTCAGAAACTCAGAGACTGCACTCGTACTGACAAGCTTTGGCAGGTTTGCATGAAGCAGTTCTGAAAACTTGGCCTGCTGAAGCAGAATAGGCTGGTGCCAAGAAAAGGCCTGCGAGTCGCTCTTGGGTCCATGGTGGGTCTCTGAGGAGGGGGGCGAGTGCCAGCATCGGTGCAGGACCTGCAGCCACTTTACCTGAATGCACTCAACTCACACTGGCTTACTGGAACAGATCTGTGTTCGGAAATGCTGTTATGGGCCCTGCTGGCCCAATAAGGCCTGATATATGCAGCCTCCAGCCAAATCAAATACGTGACTGATGTCCCAGAACATCAGCTTCGCTAAATTTTGGAATCTTGGACACTTGACTAGTTTTACTCAAATTGTCTTTTGGTGAAGTATGCCATTCCAAAACATATGCATATGTCCAACACATTATTATAGCACAGTATGTGTTTCACATTCGCATAATCCATTTTCCATCTTTGCAGCCTCCTACATCTTTTGTATGATGATGTGAGTTTAGCCTTACAGCACAAGCTGCTTTTGGTGCATATTCAGGAGGAAGCTTATTAGCGTTTTGGAACGACAAGTGGAACCAGGAGTGGAAAGACAACCTCTACAGTGCGCAGCTCTGCAGTGTGTGTCCATGTACTGATGCATCATAATAACATTCAAAGTAAATACAATTAATTGACAATAACATTTGACCAGTTACTAAAATAAAATGAAATCCCCACCTCCGCCAAAATAATAAGTGAAAGCTTCAAAACTTTTGCTGATATTGGACACAGGTGATATTTCATGAATGTTGACAAAACATTTTCCATTCGGTTTCAGCAGAAAAATTGTTTCTCAAAACCTGACAGTTTGCAAACATCTATATTGGAAACTTCTGTAGGAAAAAAACAGCCTGCATAAATTTAGTGTTGTGACAGATTTCCCTCCTGTGACTCTTACAATAAACACAAACAGTGTTTGAGGGCTGCACTGAAGAGGATAGGGCTGTTTAATATACAACATTTTCTTTTCAGTATAAGGAAGCCGAAGGTACACAAGTGGCTATACAGGGGGTCCTCGGGTTACGACAGCCTCGACATACGAGCTTTCGACTTACACCATTAGCCTCGTACATACAGACGACTAGTCTGGCGGAATACTATGCAAAAACGTGGTAGAAGAGTTAGAGAGGTTTCCTTTTCCTTTTTCTGTGACTTGGTTGTATTTTTATGATTTTACAACTGTGTTAGGATCGGTAAGTGAGGCTAGAATGCGTCTCGACTTACACCAAAATTCGGTTTACATCACAGGCGAGGGAACGGCTCTGTGGCGTTACTCGAGGACCCCCTGTATATGTGAAATAAGAGATGGAGTGAGCACTGATTTTGCTTCCATCCTGCTCTCAGGATATGAAATAAAGGATAGAATTTGTGATATTTATTTCCACAAGGCTGCCATTTATCCTGCTTTAAGTGATCCAGAGTACATCTTGGGCAATTGCTCAAAACTGATATTTGAGATTGCATTGTTGCTTCTGCAAATGCATCAGTTGGATTGAGAAATCTCCAAACGGCAGTTTTTATCCTGAGACTGCACAGATCGTCCACGAGTACGGTTGCTATGGAGACGGCAGACATGCCGCCGCTAAGCATTATGAAAGTGTAAAGCCTTTACAGGAGGAAAGTTCCTGTACAGAAAACTAAGCAGAAGTGCAGTATATGCTTAGTTCTTTCTGGTATTGAGTTCTCATTCTGCATCAGTCTGTTGCCTCTTCCTAAATTAATATTGCACAGTAAAATGATCTGTCAGTTTTATCAGTATTATCTGTGGTATGCACAACTGCAATTTATTTTGACATCAGTATGACAACCAATCCATGCCAGTGTCTGTTAAATCCCTACACAAGCACCTCATTCTGCTTTAAGAGGGACTGATTGGTGATCACCTGAATCAACTCTTATTTAATGAGGGAAAGTATAAAAAAACAGAGCTATAATCCATTCTCTCCTCTTGCAATGTGAGCAGTGGGATGGTAAAACATTGCTAGAAGTACATCAAAGTTCATTACAGCCATTTTGTTCAAGAGTGAATAAGAGATTTGTTTTCTTTGAATTCTTCACGTTCTATAAATGCTGCCCCGTTTCCCTTATTTTGATGTTTTTGTCCTTTTCTTTAAAATTATGCTTTAAAGAACAATATATTTTTTAATTAGGGGAACAGTTGTCAGCATATCTTATACACTAAGGCGAAGCTCTTCAGTTCAGTACTTGCACTGGTAAAAGATAAAACCTGAGAAACATTTTTTCACTCTCTTATCTTTTCCAGAGCTGTTTATGTGTATTGTGTTGGTCATGTGAACAGCAGATACCCACAGGCAAAGTTTTATTATAAAGAAAATGACTTTACAGAACACACACACACACACACACACACACACACACATATTTGTGTGTGTGTGTGTGTGTGTCTGTGTGTGTCTGTGTGTGTGTGTGTGTGTGTCTGTGTACATATATGTTGATATATGTGTATATCAGTCATCAGTTCTCTGGGCTATTATACATTGCTATGCTACATTGCTATTATAAGAGTTTATTTTATTTCATTGATTTCATTGCATTGTGCTGTTAAAAGTTTTTTTTAATTTACTGACACCCATACTACAACTCGCTATAAATATTATTAAAACCTCCTTTTTAAGGTTATCATTTTTTTGATATCACCAGTGGTCCTGTAAACTGTATTTGGGATGATGAGTGGACCAATACAAATGCCCTACTGCTTGGAATAAAGTCTACATTTTGTTTTCTCCTGGAAATGTACCATTATAATACACCAGGAGTCGTGTTGGTGGGCACATAGGTGTGGTGGGATTTAGTGCTGGTTTATCATGTCTATAAGGCATCAAACAGCAGTGAGCATACTCCTAGCCTCATGCCAAAAACAAGTCTACAGTGTTGATAATGATCAAAATACCATAAATATTTTGGGCTCAGCTCCTCTAATCAACTTCAGCTTGTTCTTTTTTTTAGTCTGTATATTTGTCTGACAAGAGATATGTGGCCTTTTGAAAGCAGAAGAAGGTAATTTCGTGTCTCAGTGCACTGCGTGGTAAAGCCTAGGGCTGTGTATAGCGTTTCCAGCTTATTTACTCTCATCTTGATGTGTCAGTCAAGTGCCAAGAAAACAGAGTCACTTAATCACTGGCAACTGCATGTTTTCCTTCTCGGGGCCAAAAATGGCGGCTGTCATTGTGCAGAACCATGAGATGTTTCGTGTGTTAATGTAGCTGTGTTTTTTTCCTCTGTCTGGAGTGAAAGAGGGAAACCACATCTCTCTGTGCATCTTTATAAAAATGTTCAGTGTTTCTCTTAATACTTAATACTTAGCACTGTTTAGGAAGGACACCTCAGAAATGAGCTTAAGTGCTGATGAAGTGGCTTTTTATTTCCAGGTTTCAGTGAGACTAATGGTCAAATTGATGTCAAGCAGTGATTCAGCACAGTAACCTCCTTACAAACAAGATTTACCTCAGCATGGGCTTTAGAAGTGCTTAAATAGCTTAAATAACCCACAATTCGTCTCTTTCTGTCTTTCAAACACACACACACACACACACATACGCTCTCATAACTCTCTCATATTGTTGTGCTTGTTCGTGTGTGAACAGAAGGATGATCTTTCTTTGTGTGTGTGTGTGTTTGTGAGCCTGATGACAGTGACTAGAGTAAAAGCTCATGCGTAATTCTCTTTAAGCCTGGATGAAGTGTAATGTGCTAATTTCCCTGTTGCTCTCCAGGTGTTCCTGTTGATTCTGTGTTCTCTCCTCCCTGCTCCCTGAAATATTTAAACTCTGATTAATCTTGAGCACTGAAATATTTTAGATGGAAGCAGCAAGAGGTTAACTTAATTTAAGGCTGCTTTCTTTCTAATAATGGGAAAAAAAGTGTGTGTATGTGTGCGTGTGTGTGCGTGTGTGTGTGTGTGGAGGATGTTTTCATCACAAGTTAAACTCTTTGGGTAAAACTAGAGGAGCAGGATGTTTTGCGATGTGCATTATAAATATGGATTTATAAGTAACTGTCTGTGTGTGTATTTGCAGCTGTGGACATGGATGGAGGATCTCCAGAAAGAGCTGTTGGAGGAAGTGTGCTCAGACTCAGTGGATTCTGTACAGGAACTTATCAAGCAGTTCCAGCAGCAGCAGACAGCCACACTGGAGGCCACACTCAATGTTATTAAAGAGGGAGAAGATCTCATTCAGCAACTCAGGTTAAAATCAACACACAGACACACACACGCACACACACACACACACACACACACACTAATACAAACTGTACCCGTTTTGCCACAGAGACTCAGCCATGAGCAGTAATAAGACGCCCCATATCAGCTCCATTGCTCACATTGAGAGTGTACTACAGCAGCTGGATGAAGCTCAAGGTCAGATGGAGGAACTCTTCCATGAGAGGAAGATCAAACTGGACATCTTCCTGCAGCTGCGCATATTCGAGCAGTACACCATTGAGGTGAGGAGCACATTCCAACCATGAAAATGTTCCTGATATGATACCAATTGTAAGACTATAAGCAACATATGTTGTTCAAAATAGAATCCCTTTCTTGAATAAATATGGTGTTTATGTACCATTCGACAAAATACAGTTAGTGATTTACAGTCAGGATTTCTATATCAATCAAATGTATCAGGTGAGGTACCTATTAAATAGTAGGGATTACACATGTCTTTGTGTTTTTACGGACTCAAAGATTCAGGATGATTTAAGCAGCATGCGTAGAAATATTCACTATTTTTCATTGAAATGCCATAACGAATATGCAGCGTTAACCTAATCAGTGCAGTTCTGGCACTTCTCTTCTGAGTATGCTGTGAAGTTGTGCATGTTCTGTTTAAGGACTGTCTCTTACAGAAAACGCTGTGATCTGTGTTTTTAAGTCTGGGAGCATCATAGAAAGACATCAAAGATTAAAGAGAAAAGAACGAAGCGATCACCAGTCGTTGGTTCAAAGACCAGTCAAATTTAATTTCCTCAATTTTTTTTTCAAAGGCACAGATGACGCAGCCTTAGTAAGCGACTACTTGTTTTAGCTGTACTTAATCTCTTCTACAGTACTGTGAAAAAGTCTAGAGCCACTCATTTCTGCATATTTGTCTTCTAAACAGCCAGAGTTTCTTGTATGTATTAATGTAGTATTGAGGAATGGTTCTCTAGGCTTCCCGAAGGACTTTGGAAGGCTCTTATTTTCAGTCCAGTCCTTGAACCTGACCAGTTTAAGTCACACAGTGACCTACATTTGACTTGTTCAAACATAGCAAAGCCGTCCAACTTCAGTCATGATCCAGAGACTAAAGAGGTGCAGATTATTACAGATGATCTGGCTAGTGATTAGTATACTGGTGGTGCTCAATGGTTGGAACACCTCGATTTGGACACTTTGTACCTTTAGGTCCATTGCAGCCTGTCGCAGTAAAACATTTGAACTCATTTCTTTAATCTAATTCACTCAGTATGCCAAAGATGCGACAAGTTAATATATGTATGACCGGCATAAAATAGTTCTGCAACAACAAGGTGAATCACTCAAAATTAGAGGTGGGCATAGATAAATTTTTTTAACGCCATTAATCTCATTGGAATCTTGGCGTTAACGGCGTTAAGCCCCCCCCCCCAAAGACAGACCGAGACAAGTTTAAAACGTGCGTGAGCCAGACAAGTCACTGAAATATCAAGGTGAAATTCATCACAGCTTGCGTAGACACAGCTCACTCTGTCCGGGGGAGAGACCGAGACAGGTTTAAAACGTGCGTGAACCGGACAAATCACTGAAATATCAAGGTGAAATTCATCATGGCTTGCGTAGTATAGACACAGCTCACTCTGTCCGGGGGTGGGGGGGGTAAGGGGGGCAGGCAGTTAATATTTTTTTTATCGCTTGATAAGAATCTCACGCCATTAACGTGCGTTAATGCCGTTAACAGCCCAGCATGTAGTGGAACGGAACAGTATGTGCACAAATAAATGTGTTCATTTACCAATTCATACACTATGTGACCATGTTTGATTACTCAGTTTGATAAGGATCAATATAGATTAAAGAGTTAAGATGAGCTTTTTTGCAACTACAGGTCACAGCAGAGCTGGATGCATGGAATGAGGACTTAATGCGGCAGGTGAACGAATTCAGTGCTGAAGAACCGAGTCTGGTAGAGCAGAGGTTACAGCGCCATGCTGAGAGAAAACTGGCCATGAACAACATGACCTACGAGGTCATCCAGCAGGGCCAGGACCTGCACCAGTACATCATGGAGGTCCAGGCTTCAGGTGAGAGAGAGATAGGGAGTAAGAGAGAGTGAGGACAACAGACAGACTAAAGGGATGAAGATAGATGAATGTTGGATTGGATTGTAATCACTGCATTTGCTCATGTTCACAATCTTGCTATTAGTATTCAGTCCAAGTGAACATTTTAACATTTCACTAAACAGTTGTTCAATTGCAATGGCTGCCGGGCTGGTTACTTCACAAACATGGCATTTGTGACTACTTTCTTTCCTTTCAATAGGCCAATAGGTTGTGTGTTCTTCTGTAGTTCTCCACTTTGTCAAATAAGAACTAATGGCCCAAGCTAGTCTTGCACAAGGAAAGTTAAGTTCTTTCTTCAGAAACTGACAGTTTTGCGGTTTTACCCGATAAACACGTTTTCTCAGAAATTTGAAATCATTACGTAGTTGAAGTGTGAATGCTACAAGCAGGCTAACATATCTTGATGTATATTAAAAATACGTCTACTACTGTGTTTCGATACTGTAAAATAACAAAATCAATCCTTGCTTGCTGTGTTACTATGGAGTTGCCAGTCTTACGATGTAAATTCAGCGTGCAAGAATGTAGCATGTGTGTAGAATCGCTTGCATCTTGACTACTTAATGACCTCCCTTGTCTCTTTTTGAGGACCCGGGCTCATTTAGAAAACGAAATGTATTCATTTTGGAACATTTTTGCTTCCCGCAGGCTGCAATTGCAGTGATTTTCAAAAACACTATTAATTTCTCTCATTGGCAAGACCAGCTTAGTAATGCTGATAATGAGCTGCAGATTGATTGTCCTCAGAGGCCTGTGGTGTGCTCCTTTAGTGCTAATAACTCCCTGTTGTGGAGAAACTTCACCTGGTGAACATGAGTGAGTAAGTGAAAGGGTTTGATATTTGAGGCAATTAACATCTAAAAGAGTTTACATCTATAAGCAGTTTTAATCAGAGGAAGGCAAAAGAGAAAGCTGAAAAGAAAAGAGACATAAGAAGAGAAAAGGAGGCACAGACAAACAAAAGGAAAACAAGCAGTGACTCTAGTGTAGCAGCTGATGTTCAGAGAGACTAGTCTCAGGCTTATCTCAGCAGCTGCGCTGATCTGTATCTGGGGAGAGGTAAAAATGTTGGGTTAAAGAAGTGAAAGCTTTTCCCTCGCCTGACTTCGTATTCCCTTCTTCTATCTCGATCCCCACCATCCTAACTCTCCATTGCTCTCCCATAATATCGGCCTCTTCCCCCACCGAATCCTCTTTCCCCTTCACTGCCTGAATCTCTGTGTCTTAGAGATATTTTTAACATGGGAAACAGGCCTTTTCTCTCTAAATTGCTGACCCATCGCTCACCCCCCTCACTCCCACATATGGGCCTTGGCTCATTAGACGCTTTCTGCCCTGGCTTTGGATAGCCACTCCGCCAAATCACACTGTGACAATCTCACACCCTCTCCCATCAGTTGGGTGTGTCCTAGCTTGTTCCACTGAGCACTCTGGTCACTTCAAGGAAGTTGATTGTGATTGAAATTCTGAATTTAATTAGCTTTTAAACATTTGGTCTATTGAGATTTCTGTCTCATTCACTGAATTTGTGCGTTTCAGCATGTTGGACTCTTGCTGGAGCATGCATAGCATAGCGTTGTACTACATTATTAAAGGATGTGCAACTAGATAATGTGTGCATATGTATATAATAGATCATCCACCATGTGGTTTTACTATACTGACCTCAGCACAAAAGAGCAGCATTATTAAAGCTCTGCTGTGTCCCCTAAAGAAAGTAGATTTATACTGCCACCCAGTGGTCATGGCATTTCAGTGCATCCCTACAATGAAGCGAAGCATTTTCGCCGCTACTGATTTATCCTTACATAAACTGATCCATTCTCTGTAGTCACTTTGTGCTTCTTGTTACTGCATATTCTGTACATAAGTATTTTTATTGTGTGTGTGTGTGTGTGTGTGTGTGTGTGTGTGTGTATGCATAGGCATTGAGTTGACAGGGGAGAAAGAGTTGGATTTGGCCACTCAAGTGCAGGAGCTGCTAGAGTTCCTTCACGAAAAGCAGCATGAACTGGACGTAAGCGCAGAACAGACACAAAAACGAATAGAGCAATGTCTCCAACTACGCCATCTACAAGCTGAGGTTAAACAGGTAACACAATCACACACGCATGGATAGAAAATGGTATCTATGCCTGTTATGTTCTTTGCACAGGTATAGGGTAAGGGTGAGGGTGAGGGTGAGGATAGTGGCCTGGTGGGTACAATATTTGCCTCTGGACCAAGAGATCTTAGGTTTGAATCCTACCTAATCCTAGCACACCACCACTGGGTCCCTGAGCTACACCCTTAACCCCAAGTTGCACATAAATGTATATGCAAAGTTTGAATATACCTGTTCAAATGATGGTAATATTTTTGCTAATATTAGTGCACACAATAGGCCTAGGTTAGAGACTAAGCGTGTGTTGGAGAGCTTTTCAGTTAAATATGATGTGAGAGTGTTTCGGTGAGCTATAAAGAGGTACAGTGGAGGCCAGCTCCACTCCTCTGTGTCCTCATCTTTAGTGCATCACAATGAAAACACTGTTTGTTTTTAAAAGTGTGGCCACATGAATAAAACATGTTCCTCCACTCAGCTGGTGCTAACACGTCATCTCCCAGAGCAGCTCCAACTCTATCATACACGTCAGTAAACCAGGCCCATGACGTCCTGCAATCTTTGTTTATCCCATATCATAGAAAAACAGGATCTCAGCAAGGAAATCTTGCAGATTTGAAAAAGCATTGAAAAAAAGGCTGTCAATTATTGATGCTGTTCCTCTACAGTGGTTTGCGAGGTATAAACAGTGCATAAACATTTACCTGACATACACACTTCTGCTTTTTCTCTCTCATACTCCTGAGCATTCTCGCCTACAGAACAAAGCACAGCTTTTGAACACACAGTTTTAATGACTGGATTGCCATACAGTGGAGGCTGTGTTTGCCTCTTAAAATGAATCACAAAATGCAGCTGTAGCTTCTAATAGCCCCATATACAGGTCCTGCCAAGGTGGACACTTTTTCACATTTTAATAAAGGTTTAATAAAACATTGGTACCAGGTGTTTCATCTGAATGTAGTCAGTGCAGCAGCGAGAGAGCAGTTTTAGCACCGTCTATATAGCTGCATGAAGAAAAAACATACAGTATAAGTTTAATATCTCTGTCCATGTACCTGCTTCACCATATACAAGCATACTCCTCACAGTTTATTGTACTTTATATAGAATGAAGTGAAGCCCCAGGGAACTTTATCCTGTGTTTTGATTGTAAGTAGGTTAATCTCAGTCTGAAGGGCATGCAATATACATACATGCATACATTATATTCTTTGAAAAACTTTCAGATCTAACCTGCGTAACTAAGCTAGTGAGCCTGTCAGCTGTCTGTTCGTTCACTCATCCGGCCACGGCAGCATTCCTTGGAAGCACATCAAACAGTAAAGTGAATAAGAACCTGCCTTACCATATAAAAGCCGTTTTTAGTGACTGGACACAGTAGGGTAATTCTGCAAAATAGCCTGCATATGTTAAACCTGTTTCACTCATTTCCTCCAGGTTTGCTCAGGCTGTTATGTTTAGTTGGGTTTTTGTACTGTTGCATAGTGTTTATAAAGAGGGCTGTCAATAGCCCACACATCAGTATATTAGGACTAGGACCAGGCAGTTCTGATTTTTAAGCTGTGTTTATTATGTTTCTGTCATGTGTTACGGCTCCAGTCAGAAGTAAAGTACAACCGGACAAATCCATCTTCAGCTATTAGGGTACTATAGTATGCTTATACTGACCCAAACAGAGTCATTTTAGCTCTATCAGTTTCAGCAATCCAGACTGAAGATCAATAGAGAGCAATGCAGGCGCATGCTGATGGCCACTGGTTCAGTGTCCATCTCCTACCCTCCAACTCTAATCTCATTCAGGCCTAATCGAGGCCCAAAGCGTGTCCCCAGGCACCAACGTCAAGTGCCTCCACTTACATGAGTGCTAATGGAGAAAAATAGCTGGACAGAGAGAGAGAGCAGAGAGAGAGAGAGAGAGAGAGAAGGGCCAAGAAGGAGGCATGAGAGATATTGTCAGAATTCTTCTCAGGTAAAAAAGCGTGGCCACTATGTACTCAAGGTTTGATTTCACACAGCCTTAAATTCTAAATCCAGCCAGTACATCAGATTAGTGTAGCATGAAAAGGCTTTAAACCCCATGAAATCAAGTGCTGCTGCATATTATTCATGTTGTATAGCAATGCTTGAGTTCAGTGAGGACACAGAAGAGTTGCATGCAGCGTGTATGTTTCAGTTTTGGCTTGTGTGTGTGTGGTATTGTGTTTAGGTGCTGGGATGGATCCGTAATGGTGAGTCCATGCTGAATGCCAGCATGGTGAATGCCAGCTCCCTGTCTGAGGCTGAGCAACTACAGAGAGAGCACGAACAGTTCCAGCTGGCTATAGAGGTATGTACACACACACACACACACACACACACACACACACACACTCACTCACACATACATAAAGAACTCACAATCTCCATACTACAGTATTTTACAACTAAATGAAATACCAAATACACACAGAAATATTCACACAATAATACACATGAATCTCAGTATAGCTCTGGAACCCATTTGAGCGGATGAACACAAAGCCCCTTTAAGAACCTATTAGCAGCGCTTTTATTGAATCAATGCACAGGAAGTAACTGTAGCTGCCTTAATGCAATCATTATTGTACCTCCCATTCCGCAGGCCAGAAGCAATATGAGTGTATTTACACAGAAAAGCAGAAACACATCAAACCTCTGCCTCCTATAAGGAAGAGTTTAGAGCAAGGGCCTTCAGGGCAGGGTCTTGTATGGAAGAGATTACGCTGTGCTACGCCAAGCGGATACAGCAGGAGCTGTTAATCCACATGGTACTATAAAAGAGACAAGCATAACAATACTACTGATAGATTTATGATTTGACTGCTTTATGGATGTCTTTGTGTAGCTGGCAATTCAGGGTTTTTTTCTGGCATGAGAAAGCTAAGATATCCCTCTGCTTATGTTTTACGGTGAACCTTTAAGTACTGTTCCATATTATGCACAGCTTTTTAGTATATATATATATATATTCTTTATTCTTCCTGAGGAGAGGAGTGTATTTTGTCTGCACTTGAATCAAAGCTTGAATCAAAAATATCCCACAGTGATTATTGTACTTGTTTTTATATAGGAGCATATATTATTATTATTATTATTATTATTATTATTATTATTATTATAGTAGAAAACTCTGCTAATTGGGTGCTGGATGGGTGTCAACATGGTTTTCCACTACAAGATGTGATGTTCAGTCATTTATCACTGTGGTTTTTGGCTTTAGCCTCATGATGCTGTTGTTTTTTCCTCCTCCGGACTGAATTTCGCATGTTCAGCTCCGCTTGTAAACATCCATGCGGCCACTATTAAAGTTAGATTTATTCCTCGCTTCAAGACGAACACGCCAACAGACAAGGAGCGGGCAGTCGGCTGACCCCAGAAAGTCTAAATCTGTCATACAGACGGTTTGCACACACGATAGGAAGGAAAAGGGAGGCAGCAGGAGTTTGGATCATGTTGAGTAATAGTAGTCCTGCTGAGAGCAATACAGAGTTGATTGCTTTAGGAGTTTTTGCAGTGAACTTTCAGTGTAAAGTTATTTTTTTTCTCTCCTGCTTAAGATACAGTTGTTGTTACAACTGCTTTGTATTTTCTTTTAACTCAACACCATTAATAACCTGAGCTCGATTTGCCAGGTAATGCTGAAAAAAGGTTTTTTAGGTATTTCTTTACACCACATGAAAATAACAATCGTGTAAATCTGGACTGTGTAGACTCGTATAAATAGTCTAAATTTGCCTGGAAATAAATGAATGAGATGAAGAGTGTTTATTTCTGTGTGTAAGAGTACACGTCGTCTTATGACAGTAATGACAAGAAACAATGCATTCATTTGTCTTTTTCTCTCCCTCTTTGTCTACAGTCTTTGTTCCATGCTAACTCTCTGCAGAAGACCCATCAGAGCGCCCTGCAAGTGCAGCAGAAAGCAGAAGCCATGTTGCAGGCAGGCCACTACGACCCTGAAGCAATCCGCACCTGCGCTGAGAAGGTGGCTCTGCACTGGCAGCAGCTCATGCTGAAAATGGAGGACCGTCTCAAACTGGTCAACGCTTCTGTGGCCTTCTACAAAACCTCCGAACAGGTGAGAGGCAACACTGCAGCAAATGCTGGAGACCGAACCCAGGGCAGAGTCAATACGGTGTGAGACTATATCATGCATAAATGTGTTTCTTCCCAAAGACGTGTACATCAGGTTGACTGGGAATACTAATTTCCCCTAGCTGAGATTGTGTGAGTGATTGTATTCATCTTTTCATCATTTTTCTTTCCTTTACTTCATTCTGGGCTAAAATGGACAGGAATGCTCCCAAGAGACTGTCATTCTTAGCTGACTGGACAGATGCTGTTATTAGGGCAAAGGGATGTGCAACCAAATAGTAGAAAACAAATGGTGCAAGCTACATTTTTTTTTCACCAAAACAGTAACATTTAATTAAGATTTAAAATCAATATAATTATATTATTAGAAATAAATGCAACTATTCTCCATAGAATCAATGTGAGGTCAGATATTTACACCCCTAGAGCCCAGCCTATAGAGGAACATAGGGAAGAAAGATGGTTTTCTATATGCAGGGCCGTCGTTAGGATCTTGAAACATTCAGGCCTACAGATTTGATTTGTTGTCCATGGGGAGTCTGTTGCACTCGCTATGACCATGTCGCTATGCCTCCCCAGCATGTTTTTATTATTTTTGAGATCTAGGGCTATTCATAAAATGGTGTTCCTGGCTGCAAATGGGCTATTGATATATGGAAGGGATAAGTAAGGAGGGGATAAGGATGTCTGTGAGTTAATGTTATTGAAAGTTTTGCATGTACATGTGTGCATACATATGTTTATGTGTGTGTGTGTGTGTGTGTGTGTGTGTGTTTTGTAGGTGTGCAGTGTGTTGGAGAGTTTGGAGCAAGAGTATCGTAGAGATGAGGACTGGTGTGGGGGCCATGATAAGCTGGGTCCTGCAGCTGAGACAGACCACGTGCTTCCCCTCATCAGCAAACACCTGGAACAGAAAGAGGCCTTCCTGAAGGTAAGACACCTCCCTCCTGAAGGCTGGAGCCTATTTAGGGATGATTCTTTAAGTCAAAAGTGTAACTTGACAGTATTAAATACTTACAGTATACCTAATCCTCCTCCTATCAATCACTATGTGTAAAACAAGCTGACAGAAACTCCACAGTCTCTGCAATTATGTATATACATATGTATTATTCTTTATCCTGGAAGTGTATTGAACTATTTCACTGGAGGGACAGTCTTTGTAAAGGAATCGGACAGCATGCCTTGTGCCTGCTATGAATTATGCTTCATGCTCTGTAAATGTATTAGAAAAGATTTTCCAGATAGTAATGTGTAAATGCCTCTAAATGTTAATTATTGCCTCTAATCCTTCTTTGTCTTAGCTCCTGAATCAGTTGGGTGTTATGTGTCTTTGTGTGAAATGCTCTGTTTAAATGATGCGGAATAAAAGTGTTGCTTCTGTGTTGTCTGTCTGAGAGCTGGCAGTGTGTGTTTGTTTCCAGCTGAGATCTCAGTCTCCGCTGTGTTTCAGGCTTGTACGCTGGCCAGGCGCAATGCTGAGGTTTTCCTCAAGTACATCCACCGCAACAACGTCAGCACTCCCTCCTCCTCCGGCAACACCCGCAACCCAGAGCAACAGGTCAAAGGTTAGTCTGCACAGTCCAGGAGATGAGATACAACTAGGTTTCTGCTGCAGCTGCACAGAAAAGAAGCAATTGTTGTTGGCTTGTTTCAATTCTGTGCCTGATTTACGCATGAACTAATTGCAAAGCAAGGCAATTTTGTCTTTATTTCATTTTGATGATAATTTTGTTGAATGTTTGTTGTTAATATTTGTTGGGTTTGTGTAGAAACCATGTGCACATTTAAATCAAGTCAATTAAATGCAATAATAAATTGGTTCAGATAGATGGTATCTTTCATTTGTGTGTGTGTGTGTGTGTGTGTGTGTGTGTGTGTGTGTGTGTGTATTACTTTCTTCTCCAGCTATCCTGAATGAACTGTTGCAGAGGGAGAACAGAGTTTTGCATTTTTGGACCATGAAGAAGCGTAGGCTGGACCAGTGCCAGCAGTATGTGGTCTTTGAACGCAGTGCCAAACAAGTGAGTTTTTCAATTGATAGTTATCAGTGATTCATCAAGTCGTTTTGTGTTGATTAATTATTATAAACAAAAAAATTATTTTAGTTCATATACATGACATTTATAAATACAGGCATAAACACTTCCAGCAGGGGTGGGTTTCCTCTTAGTGGTGGACACAAAATCTGCTTGAGTTTAATAGAGGAGACTGTGGATAATGTTCAGAAACTAGTGACGTTTGGATGCCATGTTAATTATTCCCATCGCCACCTTATCAGTAAACTGCTTGATGAATTTAAAACATGAGATAAAATACAATATTGGAAGGTAGAATGGAGTGTAAAAACCTGTCAGCAATTGTTCTTTCATCATGCCAGAGCTTTTTGCACATTTAACCATCCTCCATCACCATTTAAGCTGTATTTGCATTCACGTATAGAAGAGAACACTGCCTCACGTACACTTATGAACTAGCAAACCCAGTTAGGATACTAAGTGCACTGAACATTTGTTGCAAAGTCGTCTATAAGTGACAGCTGTAGAGAGACTCAACTCTGATGAACAGCCTCACACATGCTTCTTTTTTCCTTTCTACTCATCAGGCGTTAGAGTGGATTCAGGAGGCAGGAGAGTATTTCCTGTCCACTCACTGCTCTCCCGGAGACTCAACTGAGAAAAACCATCATCTTTTGAAAGAGTATGATGAATTCTGCATCCCTGCTAAGGTATGGTAATGGTACATGTACTGGTCCCAGACTTTCACACACATCATGGTTGCCTGTGTTTGAAGACTGATGAATCTAGTAAAGAAGTAAATGTTGTGTAAGTGTAAGTTATACACGAAAACCCCAAGCTGTTAGCCGTTAGTAAGATTTTAGGATTCGAAATACACAGTAACACAAATACATGTATGTAGTGAAATGTTCCCCTGAGACCTCCTTGAGACTGTCCAATACAGTTACAATAAATTAAATTAAATAGCAAATTACATGCATGTAAAAACTTATATTTCAAAATATAACTTCATATAAACATTACGATACAAGATCTGCTGTCCTACTAGCAGTCTTTTTTATTTTGTAGCTTCAGGTTTTTTTTTCTTCATTTGCATTGATAACATAAGAGGTGTTTTCAGTTATGCAGCCATTTTTTTTACCAACCTTACAAAAAAATGCAACCTTTTCCAGAGTAAATGTTCAACTAAATAATGATAAACCCAGCATTATTTGAAATTTTTATCACTTTTTCCATTGGACCAACCTTGCATTGAACTGTGATGACTTTTGTGCACCGTTCACTCGCATATGTTGAGCCTTAATCTGACCCTTGCTCTTTCTCTTTCTCTCTCTTTCATTCTTTCTCTGTCCCTCTCCATGAATACAGTGCTTAATGAGTTATTCATTCTGTCTCACTAATCAGTGGTTTTCACATCTATCCTGCTGTTTGTCAACAATGACACAGAAACTTCAACCTGATTGGAACAACCTGACACACACTAACATTTGTGATCTCTGTCAGACAGGCCTTAAAATATAACTGAAATGAAGGCTACCACTTTTTCAAACACTTCTTTTAAAACCCAGACATAGACACATACAACCACCCCCACGCGAACACACACACACACACATACAGACTCATATATAACCCTTGTCAAACAAAGAACACACTCGCTTACTGCATGTCCTGTCTCCCAGCAAACGAAGGAAAAGGTGAAACTGCTGATTCAGCTGGCTGACAGCTTTGTGGAGAAAGGCCACGTACACGTCACCGAGCTGAAGAAATGGGTGAGCACGGTGGATAAGCGCTACCGAGACTTCTCTCTGCGTATGGGCCAGTACCGCTGTAACCTGGACAGTGCCCTCGGCATCAGCTCGGAGGTGAGCCAGCATCAGACTAACGCTGCAGATTTGCATGTGTAAAAAGGCAAATATATGAAATGAAATAGAACAAAACGGAAAAAGAGAAAACAGTAAAAATTTTACTGAAAACAGAATACAAAAAAACCCCCAAATATATCTCTTGGAAGAGCTGATTCAGTTTTAATGTAATATAAAATAAATAAATCTTTTCTAAAAAGTAATTCCTAGAGTTTCAGAGAGATCATTTGGGGCCATAATTTGGAGATAATATGGAGTTCGGGGACATAACTGAAAGCTACTATCGCTATCTGAACCTTTGACTAGTTTTTGAATGTCTGTTCAATAGGCCGTACCCATAATTACAAAAAATCAGTATAATTACACAACAGAGCCTAATGAGATCAACCATTAGAGCACCTATCAAAGCATGTGAACTCAGGCAGCTCTTATGGCTCTGAAGAAGAGCCTCTTAACCTTCTAATTACAGTACATCTCTATCCTAACCGTACATGGGATGTGAAACCAGGCCTTATGGGTCAAAGACACTTCATTAGACTAATGGCAATACAGTGGGAGGTAAAATTGTTGTTTTAGGCCTACGCATGTGGTTGTAATCTCTTCTTGTTGAATATATAGCACAGTAATATAAAATGAGATGTTTCTTCTTCTTCTAAAACTTTTTCTTGTCTATCTGATGTCTGTTTAATTCTCATAGTGCTGTAAGTTTTTAAATGTCATTGATAAACAAAGCATTGTGATAAATAAGCATTGTGAAGAACTTCACTTTTCTAAAACAGTAATATCAGGCGATTAAACTGATTAATAGAATTCCTGAAAAGTTTGTGTGTATGTCTGTCTCTTAGAATAATAAGGACCTGGAGCTGGACATTATTCCAGCCAGCCTGACTGACCCTGAGGTGAAACTCCGGGACCCCAACCACGAAGTCAACGAGGAGAAGAGGAAGTCAGCCAGGAAGAAAGAGTGAGTGAATACGACTTCCACAGAAACACTGGGTCAAATCAACCTACTGACACCTGGTTATAAATCTAATGAACAGGAACATTTGTAGCACTACAGTGTTTGTTTGATAGAAATGACTGTGGCTGTTATTAATGCTGTCATAATTGACTATAACAGAAAACAACTGAAGAAAAACAACTTCTGAATACTTATAAACAAAGTGAGCAGTTTCCTATATAACATGGAAAGAACATGTGACATTGCAGGTCTGGCATCCTAATGACGGAATGACTGGTTGTGTGGTGATGGTTGGCTGGTTGTGTGGTGATGGGATGGTTGGTTGTGTGGTGATGGGATGGCTGGTTGTGTGGTGATGGTTTGGCTGGATGTGTGGTGATGGTTTGACTGGTTGTGTGGTGATGGGATGGCCGGTTGTGTGGTGATGGTTTGGCTGGATGTGTGGTGATGGTTTGGCTGGTTGTGTGGTGATGGTTTGCCTGGTTGTGTGGTAATGGGATGACTAGTTGTGT
>JBBPDB010000002.1:14164806-14179642 GCA_037974465.1 Brachypetersius altus
CATGACCCTCTTCCTATTGACAAATCAAAAGTTGGATCCAAGATGGCCGACTTCAAAATGGCCACCATGGTCACCACTCATCTTGAAAAGTTTGCCCCCTCGCATATACTAATGTGCCACAAACAGGAAGTTAATATCACCAACCAGTCCCATTTTATTAAGGTGTATCCATATAAATGGCCCACCCTGTATATTCTTAAATATTACACATACAGTCTATGTGCTAGACCTGATATCATAATATTATTATATAATTATATGTAAAGCCATTTATATGAAGTGTAAGCAAACAAACATGTCAATGAATACGGTCGTATAAACTTCCCTCTAGTCTTTGGAGAGTTCCAGCTCATTTTTGTCCAATCTTTCAGCTAGAATTCATGTGTACATTAATGGATTTAGGAATGGGTGACATGGGTAGCCACTCAGGGCAATATCTTGATGGGCCGACATGAGGGGCCTGCACACCCAAAAAATAAAAAGGTATCATTTGTGGAATTGGTTTTCTATTGTTCATTAGCACGTCAAGTCAGTGATTTTATGTCATGCTGTGGGTCAATTAACCTTTTCAAAGTGGGCCCACTGGTTCTGGTTTGAGTATAAGAATGGGAGGGGGTGTTGGTGGGGGTGGGGGTGGGGGTGGAGGTAGGCTGACCTAAGGTCTCTCCACTCAAAGCCAGAGGCTGGAGGAATGTGGGGAATCTGTATGTTAGCTAACTTTGTACTAAAGCGATTAGTAAATTCAGTTACAATATGAAATGTTACCAAATCAACCATAATTCTTTCATGATACTGTCACGCCCCCCAGTCAGCGGCTGCTAGAGGCTGCCACTGGAATGTAATAGGTGGGAGTCTTATTTTGACACGTGGTTGTCGTTCCCCTGGTCGGCCTAAAGATACACAGTCGGCCAGGGATTAAGGGATATTTACCGTTAAGGTGTTTTTGGTTACTATTCTGTATAAATAGCCTGCTTTGTGTTCCCTCCCTTGTCGGTTCACATTCATTGCTGTGTTGTGTCTGTTTGGACTCTTCAGATTTGCTTTGTGTTTATCGGCCATCATGCCATTTACTTTGAGTTTACAAATAAAGAGAAAAAGGAAAAGATGCCAGTCTGCATCTGCGCTTCCTTTTCAACCACCGAGACGTGACACATACGCTACTTTCACAGACATATTGTGGCATTTGTTTTTGGTTTGTGTTGTGGAAAATATATGCATTTAAACAGGTTTAGTCGTTAAGCATAACCAGAACACTGAGTGCATCCTTGGGTCACAGGAAAGGGTGAAAAAGGGGGAGCGGGCATCTGGAGACCTGGCAGAGATAAGGAATAAGGGTTTCAACTTTTTGCAGGGTTCAGCGATTTCTTATCTTAGCCGTTATTTCCTGGCAGCTGGAAGGGCACAAGGTCACCAGTGTGACTCTGACTGTATAAGATGTAAGCTCTGGAGACCGCCTCCAGAACAGTTCTGGATATCTTTGGGTGAGGACTGTTCTCCCGAGCGCTCGGTTTAATAAAATGTTAAAAGAAGAAGAGTGAAGTGTTGTGTGATATATCCAGAACTGAATCTCCGAACCAGGTAGCCTGTTGCCTAGAGGGGTTGGAGTCCAACAGTTTAAAATCATTAATATCTAGATATATTATATTGTGGTGCATAATATGATCAGCGTTTTTAGTAATATAATGATGGTCTTTCGTGTTTTAATCATTGTAAAGTGTAATGATGTTATTGGCAATAACGGACAGAAAGATTTGATGCAGGTTGTATTAGTGAAAAGTAATAGAAGGATTTTAGCATTAAATGAATTCTGAAGACCATACCATGTCAGAGAAACAGACAGTATGTTGTTGCTTGTTTGAGTGACAGCCTATGACTATGATTTGTTTGAGGCTGAGTAAATAGCATCAATATGCCATCATGAAAGAGTCCGCAATTTTGTTAGGATTGGCCATTGGCTCACAGCAGCCATTTTGTTGAGTGTGCCAAATGGAACTGTAGATGTGAGTATAAACTTCCCAAATTTCAAAATTGTAGCTTAAGCTATTTTTGAGATACTGATGTGTCTGTAGCAACACTGCCATGAACAAAATTCCACAAGCATGTGGCAGGCATGGAGGGTGTTAAATTTTGTTAGAACCTTTATGTCACAAGACACTGGCGAGTAAAGCACTATATTGCATTGATGTTATTCACTAGGTAGTGCTAGAGTTAGGGTCATGCGCCTCCTAGAGGCCAACATGCCATTTACATTTTATTATTGGCAAAAACAGATCTATTACACAAAAAGTGCTACCAAAGTCTACCAAACCAATTTCAGAAAGTGCTAGCATGAAGAGATATGCCCACATAAGTTCCATGTGGTTTGGTGAAGTTTGTGATGTTGTTGAGCAAAGAGTGAAAAAAGAAACGAAAGAAAAACGCTTGACACACACTGTATGACCTCAGTGGTTCTCTTTTCATTAATATTTATATAGTTTGTTTCTATCTGTCTTAGTACTTTTTGTTTATATTTATATTGCATTTGCATTACTAATTTTTAGTTCATATTTTGTATTTTATTTGCCATATAAACTAGAACCAGCACTACATGTGTGGCGATGTCACTGGCTGTGACAGCCTATTCGTACATTTCACTTGCTGTTCCACACTGAGAATGAGGATTGAGATCTGGTCAGTCAAATTGTCCTACTGTTTCCATCATGTCTGTTGTGCCGCTCACACACACATGGTACCTATGCACCCGACAGTTGTCATTTAACTATACTGGAGTGTGTTCTGTTGGGACATGAAGACCAAAGTCTGTACAAGAGTGGGCTAAAATGGATATGAGCTCTTAAGAGACTGGTGTAATTCTCACGAGACAGGACTAACTCATGAAATGAGAATAAAAAGAACATTCTGAGCACTGTGTAAATTAATTTAACCAAATGCTTTGGACTTTGGACCATATCTGTTACCATTAACCATGACATTTTGCCAGCCCCAAACCTAGCCAATTCATTAAGCCCTATATTTGAATATTCCTTTTCCTATAAAAAAAAAAGAGTTCAAAATAGCTCATTAAAAAAAATCACATAAATTCCAGAACTGAACTGATATTCTTAGAATGTTATTCTTTAAATCTGAATGCTGAAATGTTTTCAACCTGACAAGCAAGCAACTCAGAGGTAAGTACCAATTTAAGGAACAATAAGACATTTCTGAGTTTCAGAAGGAACATTTTTTATACTTCAAGAATGCTTTGCATGAGTCCTGATTAAGTGACCTTTATAAAGCCAAGCCAGTTAGATGGATATGGCTGGGCTGCGCCTCAAGGGGACAAGCTTGGCTCAAGCATAATAAATGTCATTATCTATCGATCAAATGCTGTTCAAGATTGGCAGCTTTTAACACTTAGACTCTAGGCCCAGAATACTTAGTTCTTTTTGTGATGCAGCTCTGTGCCCCTGAGTGCTTGGTTATGTTTGCTCTTACCTGAGCACATGGACTTTTAATGCACCTCCAACTTTCTAAATTCATGAATAAAACACTTGGCTGAGTTTTACTAAAAGAAAGAATATAGCCTTACACTGGTTTACTGTATCACACTCAATTTTAACTTTTTCAAAATGCTGCTCACATAATACGATAAGGCAAACATACACTATATGAACAAAAGTATTGGGACGTCCAACCATTACACCATAACAGGGACTTGCAATTCAAATCCATAGACTTTAATATGGAGTTGGTCCCCCTAAGCAGCTTTCACTCTTCTTGGAAGACTTGCCACAAGATTTTGTAGTTTCTGTGGGGAATTTGTGACCGGTCATTCTGTAGAGCATTTATGGGGTCAGACACTGATGTTGGATGAGAAGGCCTGGCTCACACATACATGAATTTATAAATCTAAAATCTGTTTACTTACAGTATTGTTGCCTAGCAACCATGGACTACTGAAAGATGACACAAATGCTTAGACACCCTTTATTTTATATTGCAGTCAGGTCAGGAACTCATATGTCATATAATAATTATGGACATAATAGCAACAATGTTTACTGCAGAAAACATTCTCATTCCTAAAGCAATAAGCAACAAGAGGCCATATGATTTTTGTCTCAGGGCATTTTTATGTTGTGACTTTTATTCTGCTCTTGATAATATCTAAGCACACCAATGTCTTGAAACCACAGCGTTTGAAAGGGGGAGAAACACATTTCTTCCACAAAATGCTGTTAAAAAGAAAAAAATAGCTTTGAGGGTTTTTTTTTTTCATGTTTTTCAGTATCCTAAACCGATGAGATAATTATCTAATAAAGAGCTTAATCACTTTTTAATAGACCTGGGCATGTTAACACGTTAACTCATATTTACTTAAAGCCAACATTTTTTTTATTGCGCATTAATGCAGATTTTTAAAAAATCCTTTTGTTTTGAAAGTTGCTTTTTTGTGCTCTTACATGCATACAGCGCTCTAGGTCTCGGTTGGTTTTCACGTGGGTCAGGCGTCCCATTACTGTTGTCTATATTACACCAACAGGGTCACTGCATTCAGATACGTATGTATGAAATATGGAATTGGTCTCCCTTCGCAGCTGCTATAATGGTTAGCCCCGATGTTCCAGAACTATTCATCCATCAGTACCCACTGCTGTGACTGAACACGATCAAATCCTCACAGCAATGTTTCAACCATAGTATAAAGTCTTCCCAGAAGAGTACAGCAGCAAAGAGAGGACATATTTCCCGTGATATTCTTGATTTCAGAAGAAATGTAATTGTTAATTCACAGTCAACATACACTACATTGACAAAAGTAATGGGATGCCATTGCACCAAAAGGGACTTTAATGACACTGCACTCAAATACATAGATAGCACAGTATTGCACCTTTGTACAGATAGCAGTACTTTAAAAATAAAAGTGTGCAAAAGACTACTTTTGAATTAATTATTTATTTTGCATATAACAATGTGAATAATCGCCAGTTAATCACACATAATCACAGTACAGCATGATAAAATACATTTAATCAAGAAATATACAATAGCAAGATATTCCAGCTTCCATTTTTAAGCAGATTATGGTGGATCTTGTGGTATGTTTTGAATCACAGATAACAGATGCTTTTCAGCTTTAGTCTCAGCTTTAGTCACATTTGCATCATTAATTTGTTGATATTTAGGGGACTGTTTCTCAATCTACAGTGTTTCCTGTGCCAAAGGCAGTCACATAACCCCTAAGCTTAATAGATCCACCCTTTCTTACTTTAACAGTTGCCAAAGTGTTCATTCATCAAATGCTGCTTCTTTTTTGCCCTCATCATATTTTAGTGACCAGCCAAAGAGTTCGTCATCAATCCGTGGCATTTTGAAAACAAGTGCCAACATTTATCTGTGTTGTTTTATACACTTCAGACATTAACTTTCTTTTAGTTCCACAAACTAGCTAGGATTCCCCTAATCAGAAGATATCAGCAACACTTGGAGAGTGACCTAAAGCCTGTGCTTGAAGCTCCACCACATCTCACACTGCCGTCAATGCACTTTCGACAGCTAAACACACTTAAAGGAGACGGCTGATTACCATTTCTGTTGGGTCAGCAAACAGATGACCTTGCTGGCTAGCACTGCTCTGATGGGGGAGGAGGGGGGACCACCCTCAGAGACTGAACCCAGTTGTACTTGGGCAGATGGCTGCAGCACAACCAGGGATCAAACACTCAATCTGATCTCCTGATGATGGAGACAAAGCTTCGACGGTTGCACCTCTCGGGAGCCCAGTAATTGGCTTTTGTAGTGAGGTTGCAGGTAGAGTTTGTTTCTAATGGCAGATGTGTGCACATCCTTTGCTATTATATGGAGATTTATTTTACCATTCTAGCCAGCATTTGAATGCTCTCTGCCTTAAAGATCTTTTCTTGACTTCCATAGTGCCCCCTAACTGCCATCTCTTACTGCCATTTCAGACAGTGGATTGGATCTTTTTGTAGCTTTCCACTGCATCCATTATTTTCATTTTCATTCAGCTTCTTAAAGGAGCTTGTCGTTGCTGGTGGTAAGCACAAGGTTTGTAGCTGCCGAGAATTTATTACACTCTGTGTCATTAGCTGACCTGCTTAGCCTGTCCTGAGTCAATTAATATTTGAAAATAGCAATAAGAATTAGTTTATAAACTTTTAGGTAACTAAACTGAATTTATATTATTGGAATCATTCATTCCAGGGTACACCAAACGCTAGTCTACACTGAAAGATAACTATGTTTCTGTGTATTCAGAAATACTATTTTCTTTTTTAATAGTTTGTGGCATCCTTGGCTTGTTAACATTGAATATCCCTTTTGTCGCAGCCATGATGGTCTTAATGCTATGAGGATAATGTTAGGATTGTGTCACCTTTGTTCACTTTTAACACTGGTGTGCTGTACTAGGTAAGCCAGGTGAATGCAAGGATTTGTGCCTCCACTGAAAATGTTGAATTCACTGTACCCTTGGCACAGATAAATGTGGATTAAAGCATTGGTCCCAGTGACAGAACACAAAGCCTCTTGCCTTGGCCAATCTTTTCAAGGGCTGCATAAAAAATGACTTTTCTTTTCAAGTCACAGTTTCGTCAGTACAGTAGCCTTAGTGCTGTTATGAGAAGAAGCCTGACACCCTAATAATAAAATCTCTCCCGTTTCATGATTCTTGCTGAATTGCAGCAAACTGCATCTGGTGCAGTCTTAGAACCGAAAAGTAGGGCTAACTCTTAGCATTTAGAGACAGGTGTGTATATTACACTGACCTTTCTTCAAACCCATCTCCAAAGCAGTAATGAAACTGCTCCCTCTCTCAATGCATTATTTAACAGACTTTTTGGTAATACTTTCTTTTCAGAGGAGGATAGGTCTCAGTGATGATGGGACATGCAGATTATTCTAAGTGGCCAGGAGAGAGGACAAAAAAGCAGCAGTACAATAAGCAGGAGGCGGTTCATGCAAGGCTAAAAGCTAGTCACCCAGCTATCCTGTTATATTACTACACTGCTCACCAATGTTTGCTCCCTAGACAATATATTAGTCTACATCTGACTCCAGCAAACCACCCAGCAGAATTTCTGAGATCGCTGTTTTGGTTTTCACATGCTAACATATCACAGTGACTGTAATATGGAACTGAGTGGCAAGATAAGAGGTGGTGGGCTGCGGTTTTACCTCAGCACAGACTGGTGTCTGAATATTGTGCAGGTCTCTATTCACTGGGCGTGTACCTTGATGAGCCCTGCATCAGTAGGGCACTTTGTGATCACTCTCCACTGAACATCAATAGCTCTACAGTGGAGATGGTCAAGAATACCAAGTTTTATGGTGTTCATATTACGGAGAAGCTCATATGGACCCTCAAAAGTGGCTACATGGCCAAGAAGGCCCAGTAGTGTCTCTACTTCCTACAGAGATTAAGGAGAATGTACCTCCATTGTCACCATGTTTTCCAAATGATATAAATTGCAAGACCCTATAGAGGATAGTAAGGACAGATGAGGTGATCATCAAGGTCTTGGACATTTACAACATTGTACATTTACATTTACATTTCCGGCATTTATCAGACGCTTTTATCCAAAGCGACTTCCATTCTCTAACTACAGGGGGCAGTCTCTCCCTGGAGCAACTGAGGGTTAAGGGTCTTGCTCAGGGACCCAGTGGTGATGCTGTAGGTAGGAATCGAACCCATGACCTATTGGTCTGGAAGCAAGTATCGTACCCACTGAGCTACCTCCACCCTAAGTCATTTCCTCATGAGAAGTGAAACCGCTTCAGAATCTGTTTAGTCAGTATTTCTCAAGTTATAATTGGAACGTAGTTTTCGGGTGAAATGCCACTCAGAAATAATGCAAGTTTCCAAGGTCTATTTCTTGTTCTGTTGTGGTCTCTTAAACTGACGCCAGTGCTGGCCTCGTAAACCTCAGCTGCGTGTGGTCACTGAGCAGTGAAATCTCTCGCAGTAAAGACAGTCCTGTTAGATAATGGCATGTCTCCTTTTCACAGGAGTTACAATAATCTTGACTATGGTGTATCCTCAATTTTGTTTTACCTTAGCTTTAGAAAAACAATCGTTGTTTTTCAGAGCCCTTAAACTTCACCTGGGGCAATTTCTCATCTGCAGTATGACATCATGTACGTAGGGTAGCCGGTGCTGTGCAGTTTTATACTGTGTTTATTATAGGAATAATCTCATTTCCCTAAGCAACTCGCTTTCCATGCCCAGGCGTCTTTCCTCCGCGCACAGAGCATGATATCTTTCCCACTCAAATGCAAACCAGCACACCAGTCCCTGGACTCCAATAAGGAAACTAGTATCATTACTCTGAAGTTACCTGAATTTCAATGGGAAAAAAA
The DNA here is from genome assembly GCA_037974465.1 of Brachypetersius altus. Classification (NCBI taxonomy): domain Eukaryota; kingdom Metazoa; phylum Chordata; class Actinopteri; order Characiformes; family Alestidae; genus Brachypetersius; species Brachypetersius altus. The sequence goes on from JBBPDB010000002.1 coordinate 14,173,171, forward strand.
ACTACCTGTATTGTGTTATTAAACGTGTGGGTGTCCTCTTGCAGACATATTAGTTTCTGTTACACGATCTTCCTGTTTGTCCTATCTGAGTCTTAATAGATGGCGTGTGTAGGTTTTAGACCTTTTAGACCCGATCATCCACCTTTTCTTCTGAATCCAGTTTGTCCACTTTGCTGCAGCAACAGTGTCTGCTCTTCTAGAAAGGCTTCACACAAGATGCAACATTGCTGTGAGGATTTTATTGCATTCAGCCACAATAGCATCGTTATTAATTCAGGTTTTGGGTGTCCATCACCCCAGAGAAGACAGTCAGGCCTGCGTTTAGTACCTCTATGTGGTCCGAGCAGAACAGAGCATACTACTTCCCATTTCGACGCTCAGATTTACAGGTCAGGGTTTTTCACGCAAGCTGTGCGAACAGAGCATCCCAGGGCCCAGCACTGACACAGTGTGGTGTTTCGTAAAAATGTGCGGAGCCAAATAATACTATGAAATAAGCAGTAAAAATAAACTGAATAAAAACTTTCTTGGAAAATTTAAGAATTTAAAATTTTCATGATCATTCTTTCATGATCATTTCTGTCCTCAAGGTTTAGCTTAATTGGCCATAAATGATAGTTTGACTAAGATCAACTTTGATATACCCCTTCTTCTCTAGTGTCGGCCTGCTCGCTGAGAAATGGCCTAATTGTAACTGTAGCTTCCTGCGTTACTCCTTCCCTGTAGCCAATGGCAGTTTACCTCCTGTGTGTGCGTGTGTGTGCGTGTGCGCTCTTATCTGGGCCAGTGCAGAGCACTTGGTGGGGAGTGCTGTATTTTTTGTGAATTATCTAGGCTACTGGACGCTGTCTGATTGAAGGCACTGCAGCGTTCGCCATATTATACTGTGGGTCCATGTTAACTTTGCATATGTGTATTTGATAATGCAGCCATTGTTCAACCTCATCACTTCTGATCTTCACCTGAAACTAGCATGTTTGTTGCGTAGATTCACAGGAATTACTGCTATGTTTTCTTCTCATATTTTAATGAGATGACAGTTTTTGCATTCCTTTGTATGGTAACTGGAAGAACTAGTATGTATAAAGTTTATAGAGAGCTTTCTGATGTTTTTTGTCCAACGCCATTGGTTGTAATTGTCCTTCATTGTGAGACGTATTGTACAGTTTTATGGAGGTTCTTTTAAATGATGCCACCCTAAAGAATGGTTCGATAAATTCTTAAAATAATAATCTGTTAAAAAAAAACGCCCTCATTCCTGCCTAACAAGAGTACACCAGATTTATTTTTAATCTGTAGGCTTGTTAACAATACTATACTAAGTTCACCTGCAGAGAAATGTTGGTCTCTCTATAGGAGCTTTCACGTTCAGTGGAGCTCATTTACTTGGGTATGCCACTGGCCGCTCTGCTGACCCGTAAGGGTTTAGAGTAGATCGCCAAGTCTGGAGCCGTCAGTAGAGCCTTTGTCATGGTCAAGAATGTAACTTGAATCTCTGTTTCTATAATCCAGTGTGTGTGACGAGGAGGCAGCTCTGTGTGTTTGAGTGTGTATGTGTGTGTGTTGGGTGGGCGTGTCTGTGGCCCCTCCTCCCTCTCCTCCCTGCTTTGGAAGGTTGCAGAGTGAACTCGGAGCATTATACTGCCGTCAGTGTGGAGCGGGAATCTCTCCTCCTCTGTCTCTCTCACTCTCGCTCTCTTTTCCTTTCTCTCTCTCTGCACTTTCTGCTTCCCTGTGCTTTCTGCTGAGCCATGAGCCCCTGAGGAAGCATGAAGAGTGGGAGACACATTTGCTCATGCTGTAGTTGGATTATATCGAAGTGTTGCTGTTGCTGCTGTAGTGTATCAGGTGGGCTTTTTTTTCCTCCCTAGTTTTGGGAAGAAGCCATAGGACTGAGAGATATTAGGCAATATTAGTGAATTGTGCTGCTCTTTGTTGGGTGGTATAAAAGAAAAACAAATTTCTCTTGAACAAAAATCTCTAGAAATCGTAACTTTCGAAGAGAATGTCCTAAACTTTTATTTATGGTCATGTAACATGTTATTAGTGTGATTGCAGAGCACTATTGTTCTTAAGTTTTCTCTTTATATTTACTATTATTATTCCAATCGCCCGTTTTTTGGTGTTTTCTTTTAAACCAAGACAGTGTTTTACAGTGCTTGTGGATGGGGCTGGTGATTCGGTGAGAGAATGAGAGAGGGAGAATGAGAGAGGGAGAATGAGAGAGGGAGAATGAGAGAGGGAGAATGAGAGAGGGAGAATGAGAGAGGGAGAACGAGAGAGGGGGGAGAACGAGAGAGGGGGGAGAACGAGAGAGGGGGGAGAACGAGAGAGGGGGAGAATGAGAGAGGGGGGAGAATGAGAGAGAAGGAGAATGAGAGAGAAGGAGAATGAGAGAGAAGGAGAATGAGAGAGAAGGAGAATGAGAGAGGGGGAGAATGAGAGAGGGAGAACGAGAGAAAGGGAGAGTGAGAGAGCGAGAGAATATGAGAGATCCCTGTCAGTTACAACTGAGTGAAGGCTAACTGTCATTAGAATCTTCGGTCATTTGAATTTAAATAACAGCTGGAGCAATTATGTCATCCACTCTAGCTGGTGAAGTAAGTTGAAAAACCTAGATAAGGGGAGAGAGGACATTCTGGCAGTGAAATCCGCCTTCTAAAAGAGAAGCATAGATAGATAGACTAACTGGGCCATCTAGAAGTGAGGAAGCACACTTTGTATTTTCTCTGCGGAAATGCAGTCTACTTAGAAACTGCCATTCATCCAGTCAGTGGATTATCAGAGACTCTAGCTGTATTTAACAGTGATACTTTGGCAATCAGTTCGGGACATCATCTGTACCTGCCCTGCTGCTATTCTCTTGTAAGCTCCATGTCAACTGTGGTATTGTATAAAGCCCTTTATGTATCAGTGCTCCAATACCGTCAAACTAATATTTCAATTAGGCGAAGGCTGTGCCTCTTATCTATTATTTACTGCTCAGTCTTGGTTATTATGAGTGGACCGGTGTTGTGTACATGCGTCTGTGTGTTTGTGTGTTGATGACAGAAGTAAAGTACTCCTGTGCTCGGCTCTAAAGTGGGCTAAAGTGCTCTCTCATTACCGATTAACTCAGGAAGTCTCCCTCAGCACTGAGATAGCGGAGATGAAAAGCAGCAGCCTCTGTCATAACATCATAGTGCTAGCCTTGGGTATAGCGGCACAGCACAGGGAGCGACACCTGAAGCTGTTCTGAAAGGTCACTTTAAAAATGTCTTGACCTGGAGAGGGACTTTCAGACCAGGAGATTCATGCACTCCAGCTCTGCCCAGCTTGTAATTGTGTTTTCTCTGCCACACACTCACGCATATACGTAAAAAGAAAAGAAGTGTTAAACAGAGGAGAAGGCTTTTATTTGAAATATTACAGTCAGTTTTGCACTTCCCACCTGCTCAGATGTATCTTATTTTGGAGGATTTTACTGCTGCCCATATTCATAAGATTTGCTTGTTTGAAACTGGCTACATCGTTCAGCCAGACAAAAAATAGTTCCCTCTGTAGAACTAGGCTTTGTGAAAAAGCACTAGATGCTTCCTGCTACACTGAATACAGCAGGTTATTTTTTACCCTTTCATTGAGACTCGTTAGCTTATCTTTTTCATTTGGGGGCACATTAACAATGCAGTAGATACTGAGTAATGGCTTGTATAGTTTGTTTATGTTCTTATTTGTGTGCATCTCCACACAAGGTGTTAACAACCAGCTGGGAGTTCTCCCTGACCTCCCAAACACTGATACTTGCATTGCTTTAGAGACAATCATTGCACAATTTGGAAGAGTTGTTTTCTTTGCTAACTGTATATTTTGCATGTTTACCGACGCAATAGAGGTGCTACACACACAACTGAATTCCTCCGCTTAATTTCAGTGGCATTTACACTGTCTTAGCTGCATCATTTTTTCAAATGACTTGTGTTTCCCAGTCCAAGGCTGCTGCTGTGTATCGCAGCAGTCTTTGAAGACCAAATTAGCCCAAATCCCCTCTCATCTGTCGCATTAAAGCAATTCTCTTTGAAGACGACTCAGAGGCCGGGTGTAAAAGCAGGAGAATTATGTGAGAACATGGGGGCTTTTCTTCCTTTCTTATCCTTTCTTCATCCTTTCTTTCTTACCACTGAGCCAACTCGATAGCAGTGGCTCTTTAAGAAGCTTATACTTCACCCCGGTGCACGCTCAGCAAAACCTCCTTCTGGCCCAGTTTCCCAGAAACGTGTTTCTCTTATGTACTTGGAATATGGCGTTACTGGGGTCTGTGTAATACGCTGCATTTCAGAGCTCCAGGTATGAGGAAGATGAGGAAACGCACAATGGAGATGACACAAGCTTTATCGCTCCCTCAGGGAGGAGTGTCATGTGTAGAAATATGTAGAACACTTAGCGCCGCTGAGCAGACTCAACAGGCCACACAACAGATAACACATGAGCACATCTGGCACTTTCCCAAAGAAATAGATTTCAGAAGATCCCCTGAGAGACAGGACTGTGTCTGTGGCAACAGCCAGACTTAATTAATGTCAACTTTTTATGAATGGCTGTATTCTAGGAAACTCCTTTCTGTTTTTTATTGTTTTAATGAGGGATGCCTCAGTAAGCCAGGCTTATGTACATAGGCTGCAAGTCAGTCTGACTTAGCTTCACATAAAGTGTCGAGCGTGCGTATCATTATCACTTTTTAGCTACAAATAAACATTTGATCTGTGGAAGCAGTCACATTTTTGGCTCTCCTTTTTAATGTTACTATTAGTGCTGCAAAATTGAGAAAACGTTTTGATTCTATTTTCAAACTTGAGATGATGTTTTACCCTGACAGAAAATTCCATTTCTTAGTGGTGTGTATCATATTCGAGCAAAACCAAATGTCACAGTGTAACTCGGGGGGGAAAGTCAGGGAAAGATGTGTGGTGTTATTCGTCTTGTGTGAGCCTGTTTGCCAGTTGATGTTTTTTTTTAATCAGGAAGGCCTCCTAGAAGCTCTTCTCTGTGGTTTGGTTTGAAAGTCAGTATATTAAGGTCATGCCACCTCCTCCTCAGTCCATAAGCTGTGGTTAGTCAGCTTCTCCAGGCTTCTCAGGGGGGTTGCTATGCAACAGGTGCTACTCAGCAGAAACTATCCATGGCATTTTTTACCACATAGCTATCCAGCTTCTGAAATGGTCTTCTGGAGACACTGTTAGCAGAAGCTCTCTGGGCTGGTGCAGGGGGCAGTCATGTCACAGTGCAGTGGGATCGTTACACGGCACCAAAGATTCCACTGCACTGCTGGTTTTCTCCTGCTTCTCTGGAGACCTTTGTGGACAGAGTGGGCAGAGTAATATTTGCCAACCCTGTTCAGCAACCTCTGCTATTATGCTATGGTATGATTAATGGGCTTTGCCAAACAAAATACTAGTTAAACGTTTCATCCTCCTATATACACATTTCCTGGTGGGTTCTACAGCAGAAGTCCAAATCCTGAGTCTCCCAGTTTTGTTCTGAAAGAAGCAGTGACCAGCCATCAATTAAACCCGGGGAGCCGTGTGTGGAGATGGTATCTTGCTCAAGGGTACCTCAGTGGTGCCACTGTCAGTCTGGGGACCCATAACCTTCTGGTCGCAGGGGCAACTCACCATCCACCAGACCTCCAACTGTCCCCATTAAGCTTGATGATTTACCTGCGCAAACACACATTATTCAACTCAATTGTGTAGGACAATGACCAAGCTGTGTTAGATACTCACTCTCCAGGCCCTGGGTGGGTCACCACTGGGCTTCAGGCATCATACAACTGGCAAATCACCAAAGAGAAAACTACATAAACAAGTGCAATATGCTCTTTTTGATTAGCTTTTTTAAACAAATAACTGATTTCAGTTTTTATCCATTCAGACAATGGTTGTTGATGGACCTTTAAAGCCGGTAAAATCCTAAATGGCTAGCTCATGGACTATGCTGATCAGTTATGTCATGCAAAAATAGTATGTTCAAAATAAGCCAAGCTTTCAGTTTTGTGATCTTACTGCTGTATTCATATTTTGGTGCATTTGTTGGGCCTGGCCTGCTGAATATTGTTTACTGATCTGCTGCTGCGCTGAAGATGGCTTCCTTTGTTTTTATACTGATATATGACTAACAGTTGCTAGATTGATTTTTGTACAGTGAGACATCCTTGTGTGATATGGACTGATAAGTGGCATCATAGTCCATCAAGATCACAGAGATATGTCTACCATGTTTACATAACATTGCTGTAGATATTAAGTGCATTTGAAATCAGTTTTTCTGTTTCAAAAGGAATTGACTCAGGAGACTTCCCTAATCACTGTGTGATGGATTTTTAAGTGTATGTGTGGTTGTGTGGTTGTGTGTGTGTGTGTGTGGATGTGTGTGGATGTGTGTGGATGTGTGTGGATGTGTGTGGATGTGTGTGGATGTGTGTGGATGTGTGTGGATG
>JBBPDB010000002.1:14200166-14221066 GCA_037974465.1 Brachypetersius altus
TCACTGGGGCAGTTTCTCCATCTTCTGTGCTGCTGTTAGAGATTCTTCCTTTTGCTATTTTTTTCTGGCTAAGAACTTATGTTTACATTTATTTAATATTTATTTAAGATTTATAAAGATTATTTACAAAATATTTTCAGATTTTTTTCAACAATGTTCAATGGTTCAAATGTTTTATGGGAGGCATTAAATGCTCTGTTAAAGTAAATTCTTTAAAAAAAATAAAAAGCATGTTGAATGGAAATATTGCATTTCATTTTTTTCCTGCATAGACTAGTCAGAGTCTGGAGTCTCTGTTACCAGCAAATCCAAAGCAGAAAAACATTAACAGTTGTCATACTAGAGAAATGTCAATGCTGTGATTTGCAAAGTTCAAAAATTATTGAAAGAGTGAGCCTGAATAAAAAAATAAAAAAAAGGATAAGTGCTATTCTAAACAGGCAGAACTGATGCTGTCATTAAGGCCATAGAACATAAGTTCTTCTTCGGTACTTGGTTATTTAAGGGGACCAGGAACATGAACAAATAAGGAAAAAAGGTTAATTAAATTTTTATGTCAAGTTTATTTTAAGGCTTCATCCATCAATATACGACTTTTCTAACAGATTTAAACTCTTACCGATTTGTACATCTTGTACTGGGTGCTAGACTTTGGGCTGAAGAGCTTGTCGGAGCCAGATGAGGTAAACTGCTTGACAGCTTGGGTGAAAAGCAAGAAGTCATTGAAGAGGAAGGCATACAGCTCTTTGTTGCTCTTGGTCTTAAACAGTTTCCCGCTGTGCAGGAGCTTTCGTGGACCCAGACAGTTGGTCAGAGAGTTGAATGTCAAATTCTGTTTGAGCAAAAATAAAAAGATTTAGAAGAACGAAAGCGACATTTTGTTCTGAGGTAAAGTCCATTTTGTTCTGAGGTAAAGTCTATTTTGTTCTGAGGTAAAGTCCATTTTGTTCTGAGGTAAAGTCTATTTTGTTCTGAGGTAAAGTCTATTTTGTTCTGAGGTAAAGTCCATTTTGTTCTGAGGTAAAGTCCATTTTGTTCTGAGGTAAAGTCTATTTTGTTCTGAGGTAACAGTTCATCCAGAAAATCAGTGGTCAGTGGTCCAATGTTCTTGTTTAGCAAAGTCTTTTCAAAGATGGGCCAAAAAGCAAGTGTGGCTTACCTCTGTGATCCCTTCACAAAGGACATGGCTCTGGATCCACTCCAGCCGGTCTGAGTTCTCCTTTTCTCTCACTCCTTCATTCACCTGAGAGCACAGTTCCTCAGCCTTCACCTGAGCATCTCTCAACTGAGCATGATCCACATGACTCACAGGAGTATTCTCCAGGATCTGGGGATGGACACATACAGCATTCAATAAAGAAGCTTCCGGTTTCCAATCAAGACACCAACATTAAAGAATCTGGCAAGAGACGGCAAAAAAAACTCACATTTTTAATGTGGAGAGGGTAGCGCGTGATTCTTTGCATTGGCTTCAGTAAGAAGCTAGACAGAGGCATTCCTTTACAGCGGTAGTCCGTGGCAATTTTCTAAACAGAAAGAAATCCAAATCTGTCACTATTCATCCAGAGCAAATACCATAACCTGGACTTTCTAATTCCCGTCTCCTAAGTTCAATATTAAGTGAAAAGTTTGCATTTTTACCCGATTCTGCTCCCCAATTTGTCATTGTCAGATCTACCATTATCATATAATGCTACCACATTTAAATATATGGGCTATATATGGCTGTTTGCTTTGGTATTGATAAAACATCAGGGCTTAGATTACTGTGTCACATTTTGTTTCTTTGTTGCACCTAGAAAAAAACTAACATATAGTAAATAAACAATATACAAGTACAGACAAGAAAGATTACACCATATGCGCAGGTTCTGTAATTGCAGGTCTATGGTTTGTAATACAGTAGTTCTAAATAAGAAAGAACTTTTATCCCAAGGAAATTCTTGTAATTCACATGCTCAGTGCAACAAGAAAGAATAAAGGATAAAACAATAGATTTAAAAATAAAACAGACTACAAACAATAGTGCAACACAACTGCAAGAACATTATTGTAACAAAACGACAATGTAACACAGGAAGGGACTGTTGATGAAGTAGTCATTGGATGCCAGTTCTAATTATTAAAAAAAATACCATATTTAAGTATTTTTTGTCAACAACACAAATATGTAGAAAAGCTAGGTTTTTAATCGAAAGATGTAAAATGGTTTTCTTTGTAATTCCTACATTTTAGGCCAAAATCTCATCACAAAGCCATGGTACAGCACTATGTCAGGTGCCAGGCATCAGATACCTTCTTCATAAACATTTTGTGTAAGGGCCTCCGATTACACAAAGCTTTCAGCTTTTAGATTTCTAGTTCTCTCCAAACCCCAAACTGTTACATCTAACGGTCCACTTTAAGCACTGGCTGCAATAGGCTGTGATGGCTGAACTAAGTGGAAATATGGAGAGGGGTACTGGGACAGTATCAGTGGTACCTTTAGAAAGTCTTTGAATTCTGGTTCCTGGTCAGTCTTTTGCTGCAGCAAAGCAGCAGCGTTTAGCTGACAGCTGCAGAATCGTATGTAAGGCTGCATGTGAGAAAGCTCCGTGGCCATGATGTCTCCCACCATCTGCACAGGCATCTTTTCACCTCCCGTCTTCTTTCTTACTCGAAGGGCCCTGCCACCCCCCCCACACACAAAGATATCAACGTTAACACTCTGAGGAATCTGAAGAAAATAGTAACAGTGAAAAGGTAATGATGCATCTCAGCAGTCATGCTCTGATTCACCAAAAGCTATAAACTATAGCAGTTATGCGAGCTATTATAAGACCGAGGGCAGAACGGACCACAGTTTACATACTTCAGCAGCTTGGTGTTGCATGTGATGAGCTCTTTCCAGTTGACAAAAATCATGTTCATCTCAGACTCAGTCAGCCACCCCGACTCCGACATTGGCTTGTGGAACACCTTTAGAAATATCGAAACACACCACAGTTTTTACAGCGTCGCATTTTCCCCCATTATGAAAGCCGTCTCCTATATACAGGTTATATTCCTAATTACAAAACAAATGAAAAGGAAAAGCATTTGATCATATCTAAACTTGTCAATATGGTAAACAATAACGCATTACACAACCAATGATGTGGGGATTTTTAAAAATAAGTAACAACACAAGAACTAAAAAGGCAGAAATGTTCTTCCTGAGTCCCAACCTCCTATGATTACATACAACATTGTTTACCTGATGGTGTCATGAACATTGCCAGAGCCTGCAGATCCTTAAATGATACCTACATGTTTTGTTATTAATATCCAAGAATATTATGTCTTGCTTTTGGAGTGACCTGATTGGGCGACCACACAATATCTTCTTACCATTCTATATACCAACAAAGTTTTCAACCAATGTGAAACTATATAATGTTTTGAAGTGTTTTACAGTGTTTTTCTTTATCTGTTGTTGATACTTGGAAGATTTGATCATGCTTTAAGCCAAAAGGTTTCACAAACTCTGTACATTCTTCTCATTAAATCAAATTTTAAATACATGTGTTATACACTGTATACTATACACTAAATGCTAATGTTGACCAGACATTTTTGTATGGTCAAACATTCAACACAGCGTTAACGTTTTATGTAACGTTCACCTGTGTGGTTATAGAATAGCCAATAAATGTTTACTGTGTTTTCTGTGTACCAAAGCACAGCTCAAACTACATCATCAAGTTTGAGGACACCACCAAAAGAGATGGTTGCTTCAAGGACACAGTGTGATCACTCTCCTCTGAACATCAATGGCTCCTCAGTGGAGATCCTCCAGAGCTTGGTGTTCACATTGTGGAGAACCTCATATAGGCCCTCATCACCAGCTGCATCGCCAAGAGGGCCCAACACCCTCTCTATGTCCTCTAGAGACTGAGGAGGACAAACCCACGCCCCAGTCCTCGCCACTTTCTAAAGGAGAACCTAACATGAACCCTAAAACCAACTCCATCACTAAGGCGGCCCAGAAGCCCCTCTACGTCCTCACCACTGTCTAATGAGCGTTATAAAGAGCATTCTCGGTAGCTGCATCCTGATGTGGTGCGGAAATTGTTCTGTATCGGAATGCAGACCCAACAGAGGATAATGATCGCAGCATGTGGTAAAAATGTCTGTGACAGAGGGGAGAGAGACCCTGATAATCTACCTAGCTGTAGTCACAAAACCACCAACACTGTAGGTGACCTAACACATCCTCTTTTGCCTCCTCTTGTCTAGGCAAAAGTTTCCATAGATACAGTAGATACAGTATAGGTAGGTGTACAAGAAGGTAGGGCTGCACGATTATGGCCAAAATGATAATCACAATTATTTTTATCAATATTGAAATCACGATTATTAATCACAATTATTCATTATTTTAGGTAAAACACATTTTTATGTCACTTACTATTTTAAACAAACAGTAAGTGAACAAGGCTTTCAGTTCAAAATGAAACCTAAAATAAGAATAAAAATAATACAATAATAATAATAGTAATAATAATAGGTTCTAAGTGTAAGTAGTGGTATTTTTCAGTAGTGCTGGTCTCCTGGTGTTGTGTAATAGGTTCTAAGAGTCAGTGGTGGTATTTTTGGGGAAGGTGTGTTTTTCAGTAGTGATGGTCTCCTAGTGTTGTGTAATAGGTTCTAAGAGTCAGTAGTGCTGGTATCCTGGTGTAGTTAAGTAAGTTTAAGAGCCAGCAGTGTTTTTTCAGTAGTGCTGGTCTCCTGGTGTTGTGTAATAGGTTCTAAGAGTCAGTGGTGGTATTTTTCGGGAAGGTGTGTTTTTCAGTAGTGATGGTCTCCTAGTGTTGTGTAATAGGTTCTAAGAGTAAGTAGTGGTAATTTTCAGTAGTGCCGGTATCCTGGTGTAGTTAAGTAAGTTTAAGAGCCAGTACTGTTTTTTCAGTCCTAATGTTGTGTAATAGGCTCCAAGAGACAGTGGTTGTTTTTTTCGGTGAGGGTGTTTTTCAGCAGTACTGGTCTCGTGCTCCGCTCCGATAAGCAGTCATCGCGCGGCTCTGACGGGACGGGACTCGGGGGGGCTCTGAGATCTCGCGAGAACAGACGAGAACGGAGCAAGAAGACAACAAAAATAAACGGAGGCTGCGGGTAGGACTGAACCATGGCGGCGTCGCTGCTGCGCCGGGACAAGAAAACTACCGCCGCGCACCTGAAGGCGGACCTCAACCGGGCCGACAACAGCTCCGGGCTGCGGCAGCTCCAAGAGCTGCTGGATAACGTCCTGAACCCGGAGAAACCCGCGGCGGACACGGAGGCCCTGGACTGGTGTAAACACCTGCTGGCCGGGGGGGACGGGTTCGAGGAGTTCTGCAGGACCGTTCGCTCCTACGATAACGCCACTCTCTGCGGCTTGGTCTGGACCGCCAACTTCGTAGCCTACCGATGTCGGACCTGTGGCATTTCGCCCTGCATGTCGCTGTGTGCGGAGTGTTTTAACAACGGGGATCACACGGGCCACGACTTTAACATGTTCCGGAGCCAGGCCGGAGGGGCCTGCGACTGTGGAGACAGTAATGTCATGAGAGAAAGTGGGTGAGTTGATTTTGCTTGATGCAAGCTAAGCTGGCTAACTAGCTTAGCTGCCTGACTGGATCTGAGGTAAATTACTAGACAACACCTCTTCGCTGCTGTGTGTCAGTCAGATCTCTGTGCTCGACTGAACCTGTGTCACAAAGACTGAAATGCCTGGACGAAGCAGTGGCTTAACTCCTGAGTTTATGGGAAAACAGGAGCCTAGCAGGGGCTAAGGCTATCTAGCAAGCCCAGAGCTGCCTGCCTGCTAGCCGTGTAGCACAGTGCTCCAGCTCGCTGCTGCCTTACTGAGTGTCAAAGCCTGGTTTATTTTTAACCCACAGAGAGGGTCAGTGACGGGTCTTACACACTCCTTCTTGCTCAAGAAATTGTCCTTAACACACAGCTGATTTTATCACAGTTAATGTGTTAAGCTTCTTGTTTTCATTGCTCAGTAGTAATTTGCTAAAGGGGTTTACTCCTCTGTAGACTGAAAAGTAAAGCGTTTCTCTCTGAGAGACTACCGTGAGGATTAGTCTTGCTTTTTTATGTACAACATCTATGGAAAAGAAAAATACTCCCTGTAGGGCTGAAGGTCTGTTGTTCTCAATGTAATTCTTTACTATTGCCTTTAGACCTAAAAGTAAACAGTGTTTCTTTGAGAAACCTGCATGAGGGTTAGTCTTTTTTATTTTTTTCCCAAAACATTATTTATGGATAGGAAAAATACTCCTTGTAGGGCTGAAGGTGTGTAATTCTTCATGACATTCTTTACTGTTACATATAAAGAACACAGAAGCCTGCTACGTAGTTAATTTTGAGTTTGTCTGTTTCCTTGTATTATTTTTCTTAACTCTGCATGTCTGCATCTAACAGGTAGGACTGGTATCGGCACCCAATCTGAGCAGGCTGATAATTAATAGATACCGAACCTTATAAACTCTTGTTTTATTGGTAACGTGTTTCTAATAAAGAGATCTCTTTTAGCAAGCTCAGGTAATATACATGGGACTGATGTTCAGCCACTAGATCTGTGTTTAAGCAGACTTTATAATATCATGCCATGTATATTTTTTTGTGAGCTTAACAACTAGAGCTGTTTGTTTTTTGTTTTGTTTTTTTTCCAGTTGAAGTGTGTTCATTTCTGTTCCACTGATGTTCTCATTATGCTAGCTGTATTGTGTGTATATATATTATATATATATATATATTTTTTTTTTACATATATACATGCACATATTTAAGTTTATATATACATTTATATTTTTCAATTCACTGATCCATATTTATATTTCCAGATGGTTTGTATAGTGTACTTTTTATACTGTACTGTTGGTATAGTTTTTATTCTATTGTTTTTAATTTTTTGCTTCTCATATCTTGTACAGTCCACTTTCTGCCATGGTAATGCAAATTTCCCACTTGTGGGACTAAAAAGGATTATCTTATTTTATTTTTTATTTTAGATTACCTGGCTTTAGTGTATTTTGTCTGCACCTAGAGTAGGGGTGGTTGTGGTGGCAAAATATAGCTATATATCTTGAATCCTTGAGCATTGAAAATACACAGCTCTTGTTAAGAGTTGCAATGGAATGAAAATTTGGTTTGGCACGCATTTAGAAAGTAGTTAGGAAATGGCAGCATGTTCAAGTTATGTTCCTTGATCTCATTTAAAATTTGAAGGATTAGTTCTATTATTGTTCTGATCGTGTTTTTGGAACGATTCCTACTTTGCTTGTTCAGTGAATACCTTGGCTTCTACCGTTTTGTGGACAAAGAGACATGATTGTTCCTACATGCTCAGTGAAGTGTTCTTTATTTATTAACAGGAAAGCTCTGATGGTAATATGTATTCATGATTTTTGTTGTGAAACTATTCATAACTTTGACGTGGCAGGTTTTGCAGACGGCATCGGTTAAAAACAGGGGAGAATATTCCATCAGTTCCTCGTGATCTTCTGCTCATGTCTGAGATGGTTCTTCCCCGTTTCATCATCAGCATAATACAGTACCTGAGAGATGGCTACACAGAGCCAGGTGAGCCAGATTCCGAGCATAGTGTTTCCCTCATGGCTAATTATGTGGTGTCATTGCAACAGCAGATTTATTCTCATAGACATTTAAACATGTATTACCTAAACATACAGTTAATGATCATAAGAAGCTGATTTTAAATACTTTATTGTGCTCTGCATTGCTGTACACCTGTACTACTGTATTGGTAGATCATTCCTAGGGGAGTAAAACAGTTCGCACCAGAAATATCTAACCCCATTTTGCCTTCAATACAGTATATCGTACATCATTAACTCATTACATGAGTGTAATGACTTGCAAACAAGTCCATGGTTATCAGTATTGGGCCAGTTATAGTGTGGCACAAATGTAAACATTATTCTACTTCTCAAACAAGCTTGAGTAATTTGACACAGGTTGAATGCCTGGTTTATATTCATTATTCCCACATATGCAAAACGTAATTCCTTCACAACCCAAGTGTTTTCTTCGACTGTATTTTCAGAGTCTGCAACAGACAGAGATCTACAGAAGGTCTTACAGCAGCTGGAGCCACAGATATCGTTCCTAGAAGACCTCACTAAGATGGGTGGAGCCATGCGCACTGTTCTCACAAAGATTTTAACCAATCAGCAGACCTTTAAAGAACTGAGCATGGGTAGGTATGTCCAAGTGGACACAGCAGAATCTTTCAGATCCTTCAGTGGTTTTTGTTTGCGATTTGAATTTATTTACACCCGTGACCAACATTGCTTTCACCCAATACATCGCTCTGCCTGAATCTAAAGTGTTATGGTATTGATTTATTCATTTCAGTGTTCATATGGACATACTATATAGTACTAGAACTACATTTAGAATTGTTTTCCTTTTAAGAAAATCATTGTTTAAGAAAATCAAAATCATGCTTTCTCTGCTGTTACTACACAGAAGTTGTGCTTTTTTCCTGACAAAATAAATGCTAACATTTCTAACAAAAAAATATTCACAGGCCAGGAGGAGAATTTGTATGCAAAGAGAAATTATGAGAAGTACCTGTCAGCGCTGAAGAATTCAGGCCTAGTGTCTGTAGAGGAGAAGGGGTCCGCAGCAGCTGGGGCCGCAGACTCACCTGCTGGGGCTGGTGCGCTCAGCTTACTGGGTAACTCTTCCCCTTCAGTCCATTTACTGAGGAGCTAAAACCTCAGGAGTTGTTCATTTATGGCTGCATTTTAGAGGCCCAGTTTGTTGTTTTGCTGGGCCAAATAGTTTGCCAAAACATATCTGATAAATTCTGGCTTAAAGATGGATTCTTGTTAGGATGCAAACTAACTGGACAGGTGGGTAAAGTGCACCTGAATGTTTTCACTGCCGCTCACAATTGTGATAACATGACAATGGTAAACGGGCTGCTGTTGTTTTGCTATTGAGGGAAAAAAGGTTTTGTTGTCTGTGTTTAGTTATACTAACTTTGTTGTAAATTTAATAGGGAAATCCTGTGGGCATAGGCTTGTGAGTGGTGGATATCACTGCTTCATTATGAAACCAAGTCTGGCCCTGAAAGACTAGATTGTGTGAGACTGCTCTCGTCTGTAAATTTTAGAATTAGTATATGCGACTCTAAAGGCAGTCACCCTTTGCCTCGTGTTTTCGTGTAAAATTCTTTTCCTCTTGAAGTTATTTTAGATTTTATTATTTTTTTGTCTCGTCCTGCTCTTAATTGTTTTAGGGGCCACTGCAGCAACAAGCTCAGACGAGGAACATAAAGAGGTAAGATTTGAAGCTGATTGGTGGGACAAAACCTTCCTCCCTTTGAACTGACAGCTGTAGTGTCCTCCAGAATTATTGGTGTCTGTATTTAAAAGGGCTTATGAAAATTCCCTTGTAGTTGTTTTTACTTTGCAAAAGAAGAGCATTTCATGTGCACCCATTGACCACAATAACAGGTAATAAAATACATATTATTCCAAAAACACTCATTTAATATTTTGTGTAGCCAGCTTTTGCCAGCCTAACAGCACAGAACTTTTTTTAAACAATGTTTAATAAATGTGTAATAGAAAACCTCTTCAGAAATGGGATCCAGATCCAGTATCTGCACTCTCTTCATGACTGGTTTTGTGTTGGATTTAGGTCTGGAGACAAGAATAACCATCTTAAGTGGATTTTGGTGTGTGGTTTGGATCTCACTGGAGATCCAACCACAAGCAAGTTTTAGCTGCTTGCTAGAGACAGACAGATTTTGATTAAAAATCACATGGAAACCATAATGCTATGTATGCAAGCAATACAGCAAGGTGCTTTGGGCCAGAAACAGCCCCACAGCATCCCCCATCATTCACCAACTGAGCGCTTTTTAATTCAGTGCTTTTCTCTGTATTTCTGTTTCATTTACATTTAAACAAGAAGTTTTCCTGAAACAGGAAGTCAGTAGCAGTTAAAATGTACTGTTGAGCACTTCATTTGCTTCATTTACATTTCTCTAATTCAAATTTCTTGAGGTGCCAATAATTGATGTGGTTTTGTTTTGAATATACAATTTTTACTGGTTCTTTCTCGGACTCTGAATTCTCGAACAAACCAATAATTCTGGAACAGACAATAACAGACAGCTGATTCATGAGAGCAATGAAATGTGCTCAACCTACTCTTGATTAAAACCCGAGGGGCCGGTATTCTACACTGTTCTTGTGTTTAGGTCTAGTTTTATGTTTGTGGATATTTGTGTCCTTAAAAAAGTGAATAAATTCCACATGACCAAGTATAACATTGTTTATCGCCAAAATTCTGTTTTGTGAAAAGTACCTTTTAAGACTGGTGTATGTAAATGAACTCCTTTGTTTGGCTGACCAGAACTGTACCTTATTCAGTTTGGACCACTTTAAAAAAAAAAAAAAAAGCTGTGAAATTGTGAAGCTTAACTGCTGTAGACTGTAGCCACCAAATTAAAACCTCAAAGTCGGTGATCTCATTAAAATTGCACCTGTTAAGGGGTGGAATATCTTAATCTCAAGAAATGACTGTTCACTTAGTCATGCCTGATGCCTGTGCCTGTGCCTGATGCCTCTGTTGTATGGGCAAGCATACAAACCCAAGTGACTTCCCACATTATCCACCATGCCTTTCTCTGTATTTTTGTTTCAATTTTATTTTTATGTCAAACTCACCATAATTCTGTGGTCTGTGGAGATTTTTTTGCTTCTCTGACCATTCTCTTTACTGTTGCTGCTGACAGCGTAGCCTAGCTTTCTCTTCCACGCTGGTACATGATAGTTTTGTATTTTAAGTCAAGCAACTGTTTTCTTGATTTGTGCAAATCAGTGCACTTTTACCTTATTGCAAGGGAAGCACTTAAGTCTTTTCCAAGGTGAAAGACGACTAAGGGATTTAGGCCCTGTGTCAACTCGTACCACAATGAAACTGGTAATTGAGAACTTTTAACTGGGGCCTGTTTGTGATGGTTAGGCAACTGGGGCCCAGCATCTCAAACAGCACGTCTTGTGGGGTGTTTCTAGTGTGCAGTGGTTAATACCTACCAAAAGTGGTTCAAGGGCCCATTGATGTGAGTGGGGAACAAAGGATGTCCCAACTGGTCCGATTCCGCAGAAGAGAACTGTGGCACAAATTGTTCATGCTTGTTATTATGGAAAGGTTTTGGAAAGCACAGTGCATCACAGCACTGTCTATAGGTCTGTGCAGCGTCAAAGGGCTCATGCTGAACCTGTGGGGTAATGGAAGAAGGTGTCCTGCTGTGATGAGGATGACTGAGTGCATGTGCGTTGCATTCCTGGGCAGGATGAATTTTAGCAAGGCGGCTGAAGCAGCATTTTATCTCGGCAAGGTTCTTCTCAGAAACCCGGGCTTCTGAAATTCGTCTGGATGTTATTTTGATATGTAACACCTACCTAAGCATTGGTATTGACCAAAGACACCCTTCATGTCAACAGTATTCCCTAATGCCTTCTTCCAGCAGGCTAATGTGCCCTGCCACACTGCAATAATAGTTCAGGAATGTTTTGAGGAACTTGACAAGGTTGGCAAGTAGATTCCCCAGGTCTCAAACTGATTTTCTCCACTCCATGGGGACCCCCACACCCAGTTTAAAGGACGATCTGCTGCTATTGTCTTGGTGCCAGACACCACAGTACACCATCATATTGTGGGGATCTATCTAATACTGTATTAAGACAGATGGTTGTAATATGGCTGATCAGTGTATAATGCATGTTTATATGTAAACTCTCTTCATATATAAATAAGAATGTATTGTCATATGGTCCCTTTTTAAGAACTTATGATTATGCATATGTCTGATATTAAACATAAGGAATTCAATACATATCTGATTTTCTTAAACAGGAGGATCAGGATGGAGGACAGTTTGTGGGCCAGAGAAAGCGGGTCAAGCTCAGCAGCAGTACCAAAGGCAAAGAACTTTTAACTGAAAATCTTTATTGATTGATTTTTTTGTCTAATACAAATAAAAGGGGCTCTGATGTTTTTTTTTTTTTCTGTCTGGCTCCTTTTAGATCCATCCATAATGGATACTCTGAAACATAAATGTTTTTTAGAGGAGTTATTATTTTGGACTATTAAATACGAGTTTCCACAGAAGATGGTCACTTTTTTACTCAACATGTTACCAGATCAAGACTATAAGGTATGCCTTTTATGCAGAATATTTAACAAGTATTTCGGAAATTGAGGTTGTTTCCTTTAGTTCAACTGTTAGATGCTGTTTATATAATACAATATCGATGTATTTTGAGATTTTATTAAATTATCCAACATGTTACAATTTGTTTCTCATGTATCATTTATACTCTTGAGTGTATTATTAGGTTGTCTTTTTTGCCTTCCTGTTCTTTTAGATTACCTTCACGAAAACATTTGTCCAGCATTATGCCTTCATCATGAAGACTCTGATGAAGAGCCATGAATCAGACACGATGTCAAACCGAATTGTGCACATCAGCGTACAGTTGTTCAGTAATGAAGAGTTAGCACGCCACGTCACTGAGGAGTGCCAGCTGCTGGACATCATGGTCACTGTTCTGCTGTACATGATGGAAAGCTGCCTTATTAAGAGTGAGCTGCAAGGTGAACAGACTGCAGTGTTGCCAGGTTTAATTTACCAGTACGAGAACAGGATGTAGCAAACAAAGACAGGAAAACGTGTAGAGTGATACAGTGCTTAGAAAATTTCAGCAGCAATTAAAAAGATATTTAGAATATTATGGGGGGAAAAACATGGGCCAAGTCTTGCATGTGACATTTTAAAAATGATCCATTATGCTCATTAGGACTGAGATCTTTGTTCGAAGTAAAAAATGAAATCAGTTCAGTGTTTAGAAACTGCCTGTCTTTCTTTATTATTATTTTTTTTTTCTTCAAATCACATTTTGTGTCTAAATGCATCCCACATGCAAATGACTTTAATAATGACAGTGATTGTTTTGTTTAATAATAATTTACTGGTTTATTTTAGATGCCCCCAGGGTGTTTTTGTCATGACCTCAGTAAAAATTGTTCATATTTCAAGCCATAAAAGATGAACTTCTTACATAAAAGCTAGCACAGACAGAAACGGCTAAGGAGTCGAAGGGATTTGTATTTGTGTTATGTATAATTCTGTGTTTGTCGTTTTAGACGAAGAGAACAATCGACATGTGGTGGTGAACTGTGGGGAAGCCCTGCTGAAGAACAACACTTACTGGCCTTTAGTTAGCGACTTTATTAATATTCTCTCTCACCAAAGCGTAGCTAAGCGCTTCCTTGAGGATCACTCCCTGCTCATGCTCTGGATGAGCTTTGTTTCCTTCTTTCAAGGTCAGTTTAATAGTGATATAAGTGTCATTAAAGTGTCCGCTTCTCTTGTAATACAAGGAAGTATTTTCATGTGTTGTATGAATATAGACCATCATCTTTTCTGTCGTTTTTTCAGGGATGAACCTGAACAAGAGGGAGCTGAATGAGCATGTGGAGTTTGAGTCTCAAACGTACTACGCGGCTTTTGCTGCTGAACTGGAGGCCTGTGCTCAGCCTATGTGGGGTCTGCTCACACACTGCAAAGTCAAAGTAAGTTCCTTCTTTACTGTTGGCACCTCATCCGTATGCATCTTGTTTTGGTCTTGCACCCTTACTAAAAGACAGTGAGTGCTAAATTAATTGTGGTAACAAGTCAGTCGTTACATAAAGGACTGGAGCCACTTCTTGATTTATAGATAATTCTCGATAACAGCTGTGACCTTGATGGGTAGAATTTTTAACTGCTGTGTGAAAAATTAAAGTGAAACCAATACCAGTCTCAGATCAAAGTTAGTATCTTAGGGTCTGAAAATAGGTATTTATTGATAATTTGATCATCCTAATGAATTAATTTTTCTAAGTCGCATATTGTCTCGACCCTTTAATTTTCATAGGACTGCAGTTGGAGAGCTCACTGTTCAAATAATGAAACAAGGAGCAGTGAGTTTCAGTGTTTTATTGTTTTTTACTGACAGGAAATGCAGGAATATACCAAGACGGTGGTGCGGTATTGCCTGGAGACTTTACAGATCTGGTTTGATGCCATTGGCTTTGTTGATGAGGTAAAGTAATTCATTGCTCCTTTAAACTCCCCTTGTAATGTACATTAATCCCATTTTGACTTTTTGACAGTTCTTTGCAGAGTTCAGTTGTGTTGATCTTTTATTTGAACTTTCCTTCAACAGCCTGCTCCCAATCAAGTAACATTTCATTTGCCTTTGCACCGCTACTACGCCATGTTCCTTAGCAAGGTAATTCAATAAGTGTTTCATACAACCAGGTATAAAAACAGCACAGGATAGCAGTCCTAACTTGGTGGGTTGAGAACAGTTTTTGGAGTGACCCAGTAATGATAATGGATGAAGAAATTTGACTTTAATGTCCAAGTACTCTTAAGAAGAAATCACAGTGTCTCCTGGAAGAGCTGTTTAAGTCGAAAAGCTTTTGTGCTCTTATTAATCTTATGTGCTATGTATTTCTGAATTGGTCCAGGCGGTGAAGTGCCAGGGGCTGGACTTGGACAGTCTGCTCCCTGACCAGGAAATGCTAATGAAGATCATGGTCCATCCACTCCAGATACAGGTACCTTTCACTTCTGGATCTGGATCCCACTTCATGAGAATACACTCAACAGAGCTCTCTCATATGTCTTATTTGGAGAGTTGTGTACTGGCATTGTGTTGATATCAATCCCTTGCTGTTCAGTGTATCAGCAGAATAGTGTTATACAAATATCATGAGTTAAAAAGCTCTCTTGGGTCCATTTGACGTGACAATGTGACAACGTAGTGGTTAAATCACGTTGGAACCCGAAAAGCATGTCATTATTCACTAACTTGTGTCAAGTTACTGAATAATTACAACATCTGTTTTAGACCAACAGTATATTTAATAATATGTATATGTTTAATTGGGTTGTAATAAGTATTGAATCAAGTTTATTATCATTGTATCAGTAAATATCAGTGCTCTGTTGCCGGTCACTGTGATGGATGGTGGTTTATGTAGGCAGCTGTCTGTGTGAACTGCAACATACCAAAAAAAAGTACTATATAAGGTAATGTCGTGTGTGTGTGTGTGTGTGTGTGTGTGTGTGTAGGCTTCTCTGTCTGAGATCCACAGTAACATGTGGGTGAGAAATGGGCTGCAGATTAAAGGCCAGGCTATGACATACGTCCAGTCTCATTTCTGCAACTCTATGATCGACCCAGACATTTTCCTTCTGCAGGTATTGCTCTGTTTTATACTCACTGATGTTCATGCTGTCTATTATATGTTCTGCATCCCAATTTGCTGATGGTCACGTACACATTTGCAACCTGCGTCTACGTTTGAGTCGTGCATTACACCTTTACTAAATGTTCACTTCCATTTGAATGCTGTTCATGTTTGCTCTTTAGGCCCAGCTCACTAGCAGTGTTTGCATATGATAAGTCTATTCCAATTTTACAAAAATGGAGTTCGTGTTTTTCCAGGTGTGTGCTTCACGTCTAGATCCAGACTACTTCATTTCTTCAGTGTTCGAGAGGTATGGCTTATGCGTTTGTCGCTCTGTAATTATCACTTATCATAATCTGTTAAGTCCATATGAATGCACTTTCTGTGTTACTTAAATCATCAAAGCCATGATCAGTATTCAATAATCATTAATAACACAGTGTAATGTCTAAATGTATTTTATTGCACATGTATCAGGTTTAAAGTAGTGGACTTGTTGACCATGGCATCACAGCACCAGAACACAGTGCTGGATGCAGAGCAGGAGAGGCCCATGCTAGAGGGGGCTCTGACCTTCCTTGTCATATTGTCCAGCCTTCGCATACATTTGGGTTGGTACCACTTAAGAATAGAATTAAGACTTTCTAAATGCTTTTCTCAATGGTTTTCTGTTGAGAAACATGTTCTGAAATGATGATTAATTATTCCTCATTCTCTCTGTGTGTTCGTTTACCTGTCGTTCATTTTCTCTCTCAGGCATGACTGATGATGAGATTCTGAGGGCTGAGATGGTTTCCCAGCTGTGTATGAATGACCGCACACACAGCTCACTTCTTGACCTTGTATCCTTTTGCTGATCTTCTCTAGACCAATATTAGCAGTCATACCTTTTTGATATCATTTAATTATTAGCTGCTGTAAATGAGCGTGATCGTACCACATTGTTTCCAAATTGAGCTCATATATAATTATCTAATTCCAAAATAATGGTTTTATAATACAGCCAGTTCACTTTGTCCACTCCTACAAAACGGCAGGTAAAATATTAATATTAATAATGAATAAAAATGCTGCTCCTAAACCAGTGATCCAGATTCCAGAGAACCCAAATCCCAAGAGTGGAATAGTTCCTGGCAGCTGTAGCTTTGAGGAGATGCTGTCAGCTGTGGCTGATTTTAAAGCTCCTGTGTTTGAGCCTGGGGGCTCGATGCAACAGGGCATGTACACACCTAAAGGTGAGTTACTTTTGCTGTTGCTGCTTAAGTGTGTAATTGTGTAGTCATTACAGTTTTCCATTGTGGTGAATCCAGCAGCTGACTAGTTGGCAATAGTTATGCCCTTCTTTAAGGTAAATTATTTGAAAGGTTTAACTGTTGACAGCAGTTTAATTCTCGGTTCAGATATTGCGGTGGTTTAACGACATTATTTTTTTTACTTATCTTAAAGGAACATATAAATAAAATTCTTCTAGTATCTGGGGTATTAAGAACAGTAGTACAAACAACATTTTCATCAATTTTGCCTAGTCATTATTTCAAGTCAGTATTTTACTGTTCTTCACCCCATGATGGCAGTATTGTGCCATAGCTGAAACTGGTGTAACTGAATTATCATAGCAGACCTATATAAATGTGGCGTGCACTTGTGCTTCTCCTGTTCATTTCTGTTTCTGTGTCATTATATCAGTAATTCTAGCTAGTAACACAGACAAATAGTCACAGAATGACTCTGATTATTTCTGGCAGGCTTTTTAAAGCTTAGCAATTGAAATGTGTTTTGTTGGCCATTCCATGTTTATGTTGATATGGCACACAGTTTGCCTTTCATAACTGTCTGTTTACATGTTTTTCTGTATCTATCAATCTGATGACAGACTATTAATAGAAATGGGTTTTTCCCATTGGTCTATGAGGAGTGTTAAATTATTCTGCTCCCTGAATTCATTATGTGATGTGTTTCTGCAGCGGAGGTGTGGGAGAAGGAATTTGATCCCATAATGGTGATCTTGCGCACAGTCTACAGGCGAGATGTTCAGTCAGCAATGGATAGATACTCTGCATTGTGAGTCCCCTCTTCTGGACATTTTTCGTACATTGAGTTGTTCTCTGATTTCATTATTAGCCATTAGCTGATGATAGCATCTGACTGTTTTAAAACGTTGTGCTGTGAAGTGTTTCTTTTTAGGCATTTTCCCCAAAATTAATAAGTTAATAATTTGATTTTGGTAGGTGTCTGAGTGTCTGAAGAGAGTCACATGTAGCTGTTGCTTTGAAACAAAGCAGTCTGGTTTAAAACAGTTAGGTTTAAAGCCCCTGAACGTTAAACGTTAAAATGGAGATGGCTTTTTTTTTCTTCTGTTGCACGTTGCTTCACATTCACGCTGAGTCTGAAAGTCTCTGTGTTTCGTGTAAGGCTTTAAGTCCAGGGTCACTCCGCTTCTCTGCCCTTGAAAAGGTGTGCACACAAGGGTTGCCGACTGATACAGGGACACCAATTAGAGCCATGGCAGGAACAATCAATATTTCAAGTCTAAATAGTCTAAAGCCTAATAGACTTGGGGGTGGGACGGGACGGACCCTATTTTATTGAACTTGGTTTGGTGCCTCCTGAAGACAAATGTTAAGGTCTAGGTTGAACAGATAGGCTGAGGTTAATTTCCTGTAGATTTCACCCTGATGGGAACTCTCAGCCTGCTACTTGAAGCCTCTGTATTTTTTCTCTCTGTGCAGTTTAGAAGTAAAGGAAACATCTGCTTGCAGTTGTAGAAAAGCTGTGTTAGAAGGCAATCAAATTGCTTCGCTGGCATTATGCACAAACAATGTTAACATATGACCAGATCTTCTGGCGTTCTATTTATTGAGCTACGGGCTGATTATGTTGAAAAACATCAAAAATATACATTTTTCTTTTTTGGTCTTATATGAAAGAAAAGGTCTTCAAAATTAATCTCTCAAAGTTTCATAAATTTTGGAAATGTACTTAAATGGCTATTAAGTCTTAGTTGTAGCTCTCAAATGTTACAAAAGAATGTCCAAAATAAGCGCCTCTCCTCTGAAACGTCACAATCTCAGCTGTCCAAGTATGGTGTTAAACCGTCAATCCCTGATCTTTTTAAAATGCTTAAATCATTTAACACATAAAACACAAAACCTTTTCAGTTGCCAATAGGAAGTCCTGTTCACAGCCTTGTGCCCCCCCGACAGATTAGCAGTGTTCTGTGTAGCCTAATGCTAGCGGGGTTTTTTTTCCCAGAACATATCTCCTCACAAAGATCGGATTTAACATTTGTATTTTGGGTCAAAATCATCAAAGTTGTTTAGAGTGAAGTGTGTGGTGTTGTGTGATTACTGTTTGGTATAATGTCATTGTCAAAATAATGTAAAATAGCTAAAGCTTAAACTCAATGGACGTCTCCAATTTGCGCTCTGCTGCTACCAGCAAGACTGAATCAAGTTGGTCAGTGAGTTCTTTGGGATGCGTGTCCAGTCTGATTTAATGTATTCTTCTAAGTATCTAAATGCCTGTAGCAAAAGTTGAATACTGTGAACATCTCTTTGAATGCTATGGATTGTTAAGATCAGCAAAAAACTGACGAAAACTTTAAATTGGAAAATGGTGCTGTGCTACCATAATTCAAACGATTGTCAACCGTTGAACTTAACAACCGTTTAAGATACAGCTTTGACCAAGATATCATTTTAAAGCTTATTTTAATGATCCCAAAGCCTCAGTTTTGAATTTTGGGTCACTGTGACTCATTTTGCCAGATCAGGTCACATATTAAACCTTCTTTGCACACCACCTGTTTGCAGGCTCTGCATGCATTTCTTTATAAAAAATATTCACCAGCAACAGAAAATTGAACAATTGACGTGAATGGAAGAAAACACAAGGAACAGCATTGATGCTGCTTCGTGAAACATGCTGTATTATTTCTTTTGTCTGTTTGTAATGATGGACTGCGGCCCCTTTTTGTAGTTTAGAATGATTCATCGCCTGTCAAGAGAACAAAATATTTCATATCGCACACCCCTTTTCCACAGAAATGAGATCCATAGCTCCTCTAAAGCTTGTTACAGCTCTGTTAAGATATTATGAATGTTGTTATTTGCATAGAGTTTCTTTCTTAGCCATATGAAAAGGGACATTTCGTCTGTGCTGACTTACCTGCATTGGTTGCCAGTCAAATACAGCAAAGATGTATTGTTAGTTTTGAAGGCTCTATTAGAACAAGTCCCACAATATTTATCTCATCTTCCTCATCCCTGCTTGACAAACTGCTCCCTTAGATCTTCTGCTCAGTTCCTTCTGTTCATCCCTTGGTTAAATCTCCTTTAAATACCTATTTTTATACACTTTCATTTGTTTTGTTTTTATTGATATATATTTTACAACCGTTACAAAATATTATTATACAGGACCTTGATGTAACTCGTGTTGCTTTTAAATGTGCGCAATATATAAACCTGACTTGACTTATTATGGAAAGGCTAATGTTTACAATGAATATAATGATACTAGGGATTTTTCTCTTAAAGGGGAATTTCCTTTTTTTAATAATTTAATTAAAGGGGTTTAGTGTGAAAAAAAATGCATTGTAGAGAAACGTGAAGACTTAGCCTTCATAGTTCTGGGCTTTCAATGTCTACCGCAATGTCTACTGCACGCACATCCATTTTCCACTCAAAACAACCAGTGAAACTACACATGTTCCGGGTTTTAAAAAAAAATTTTTTTTTTATGTGTAGCGTTGATCAGTGCTAAAGTAGTGGTGAAAAAATATTTTCTTTGTTGACTATTTTGCCTACAGTCCCTTTGTTCTACAGTCTTCCATGGTTTAAAAATACATTTTACACCAACATCATCTCCCAAAAGCATGTAAAGATTAGTAATGTGAGGTGTCAAGTGATATTTTTGTTACAACTTCATGTAATATACATTAAAGCAGCTGCTAGCGATTAAATGAATACTTGAATAGAATGGCTCATTTCACATCAAACCATTGATTTGACTTTGTTTACATTTTAACAACTGAATTATTAAGACCTGGGCTTTTCTTTTTAGAACAACTGTTCACTTGGTTGATGTTCTATATATTTCTTATCCTACTTTTGCTTTTTAGATAGGCTTTATTTTAATACCTTGTTAAATGCACATTTTTTATTCTTGTTTTGTTTGTTTCTTGTTTGTATGTAGTTTGAAACAAGCAGGTATTCACACTGGTAATCCCTGGCCTCCTTATAAAGAGAGGACTCCTTTGCATCCATGCTACAGAGGGCTGGTGCGACTGCTACACTGCAAAACACTGCACATCGTAATCTTTACCCTGCTGTACAAGGTACTGAACATTTATGCTCCCTTCTTTCCATCCGAATGACTTAACTAAGCTAATCCTAATACTTTCATTAAAAGGTAACTGTTTTTTTTCCCCTCTTCTTCTGTAAAGATTTTTTTTGGTGAAAACCTTTTGTACTGACAGTGCCTATATATCCAAGTACAGTTTAAATGTGTGTTAACTGAGTATTAACACACATTTATTTCATTTTGTGAAGCTGCTTTGTGACAATGGCCATTGTTAAAAGCGCTATATAAATAAAATTGAA
>JBBPDB010000002.1:14221314-14234111 GCA_037974465.1 Brachypetersius altus
TGTGTGTGTGTGTGTGTGTGTGTGTGTGTGTGTGTGTGTGTGTGTGTGTGTGTGTGTGTGTGTGTGTGTGTGGACAATCTTTAAAATCACTCATGGCCCTACTGGATGTAATGCTATCTCGACATGTGCTACCTTAGTGTAGTTTAGTTTCCCCATTCATGGCAGGGTTTAGCCTTAAATCAGGCTTAAAACTGTCAGAGGGGATATTGAAAAGTAGTGTGTGAATTTCAGTGAGACATTCTTCATGAAGGGTATTTCTTTTCTCAATACCTCCTGTCTGGTACTGCAGGAGCCATGTATTGAGGAGCATTGCCATGACAGCTGGTTCCCTGGCACCAGCCTGCTCGCTAACCTGCACCACGTCATTAACTTTGTGCGGGTACGAGTGCCTGAGACAGCACCAGAGGTGGAGAGGAAAAGGGAACGAGAGAGGGAGAGAGAGACTCCTCCAGGCACCAGCACGGAGTCATCCAGCTTTGGACAGGTCAGTCATGCAACATTGGCTCTGTTTTAGTAGCTTTGTTTTCCAACACCTTCACCTAATCTGAACCATGTGTTTGATTAGAGCAGGCACTAATTTTGACCCATTGTACTTAGTACAAGCAAGAGGTATACTGTATAGAAATGAACAGTTGGATGAATGGATGGATAAATGAATTTATATTTAATAATATTTTTATTTTGAATGAATAAAAACAGCTAGATACTGTTAAAAAATCTCATAATTAGCATTTGTACAATATAGGAATGATAGCCTTTCAAATTCTAGTGTCTCATGGTGTTAGTTTTAAAAGGTTTTTGATGAACCTTTTATTAGTTGATTATTTTATACAAGTTCATACAAGCCATCACATTAAAACCACCTGCTAAATATTGTGTAGGTCCCCTGGTGCCCCCAAACTGGCTCTGACTCCTGAAGGTATGCTGTAAGTTGTGAGGTGGGGCCTTTATGGATCAGACTAGTTTGTCAAGTACATTCCACAGATGCTTTATCGGATTGAGATCTGTGGAATTTGGAGGCCAGGTCAACACCTTGACCTCCTCAAACCATTCCTGAACCCTGGCAGCGTGCTGAACGAGGCATTAGGGCATATTGTAGCCATGAAGGGGGGTACTTGGTCTGTGCAATGGTCACCATCTTCCATTGGTCCATGGTCCAGTTTTTATACTAAAATGGCTTTTCCTGTCCCCAGTTCACTGGTTATTTCTTCGCCTATCTTTGCTAGGCATAACAGGAACATGCCACAAGCTGTTGTTTTGTAGCTGCTTTGACCCAGTTGTCTAGACGTCTCAGTTTGGCCCTTGTCAAAGTCGCTCAGACCATTATGCATTTTTTCTGCTTCCAACACAACAGCTTCAAGAACTGACCGTTCACTTGCGGCCCGATTTACCAATATATCCCACCCATTTACAGGCGCTGTTTTAACAAGATTCACTTCACCTGTCAGTGGTTTTAATGTGTGGCTTTTCTGAATAATATCAACTTATGATCAAGGTAAAAATCTAAAGAAATTGAAGTTGTATAAGTATGATGCTGTGTAGAAACAAAAAGTCAAAAGGTTTCGATGTTTGTACACTCTGCATAAATATTAACTGGGTCTCTAACCTGTTTTAAATATGTTTGTGGTGTTGCCCACTTTCACTTCGCAGAGCTCCAGGAGACTGACAGGGAATTGGAGAGAGGTAGCTGGACTTGGAAATGACTGGTCTTGAGTTTGAGAGTGATTTGTGTGGAAGTGGTGTAGAATGACTGAATCTGAACCAGTGTTTGTTGAGATGAGTACAGTCTTAACTGGACGCAGAGATTGAGCATTAGTAGTGATTTGAACAGATGTTCCTTTCTTATTTTACACAGGGCAAGTGCTGTATATGTTTCAGTGAACTAAATAGTGTAATAAACATGCATGTTGTTTATTACATTGTTTCCAGAGATTTTAGAGAGGTGAAGCACTTGACATGTAAAATGTGTTTTTGAAGTGTGTCTGTGTGTTGTGTATTTATGTGAATCTAAAAGGTTGTCAGTGCCTGTGTGATTCCTTTTGTGTTCAGAGGCCTCTATGGCTGATGCCTTTGCAGTGTGGCAGACTAATTAATTCCTTTATTGTTTTGTAAACAGGCTTTTTAACTGCATGTGAGATTAATGGTTGTGTTTCTGAGGTAGTTACCTTATTTATTTAAACCGCTTTGACCAGTAGACAACCAGTTGATTCTGTAGAATGGTATTTTTCTGGTGTTTTTTTAATGAAGTGTTGCTGGACAATAGGGTGATTTGATGAAAAACTTTGCATGTGATATTAACTAAATTGACATCACTAAGATTTCAAAATAGGATAAGGAATGCTCATGGTCCTGTTTACGCTTGAGCTTGACATGTGATCACCACACTTCAGGATCTTCATCCAATCCAATCTTGTGTTCCTGCGCAGTTCATAATCCCCATGTTGCAACTTATAATTGCAGTAAATGCAATTATAATCACAGGTCTTGAAAATTAGTTTTAATATGGAAATTATCTTTCTATTTACATCATGGTACAGACTGTTTGTAACATTAAGATTTTTATGCAGCCACAATTGCACCCAATCAAAAGAAAGTTATAGGTTAAGTCCATCCTACACACTAAGCAGTAACTTGAATGCTTGTAAACCTAAACACACCGATCGTAGCACATGCTTCCTGTTCATGAATGCAGTTACATCGCTGATGCATTTTACTGCTGTAAATGGGCCTTATAAAAAGAAATGCGTTAGACTTATTGGTCTCAATGAAGTGCCGTTTATCATTATTGAATTTACAGCCACATTATTTCAGTGAAAAAGTTGTATTTACCCTTTATAGCTTTTCTCTCAATGCTCAATGTACTCCTTTTCCGCTTCCCCTCCATTTTAAATGTACCCTATAAACGTATCATCTTCACCCTACTTTATATCTAAATCCTCCAACAGCTTAATTTAATCTCTTGCTCAATCACTCTCCCTCAGAACTTGCGGGAAGCACAGCTGTTCAGTCTGGTGGCAGAGCGAAGGAGAAAGTTCCAGGAGATTATAAACCGCAGTAACCATGAGGCCAGCCAGGCTGTCAGGCCCAAGTCCTCATCCCGCTGGCACCCTCCTGGATCTCCTCCACAGCTGGTCACAGAAATCCTGGAGATCAGGGAGAGCATGTTGTCCCTGTTGGTCAAACTGCATCAGAAACTGTCTGCTAAGCAGAACTCCCTTTCCCCGGACTGGCTGGAAGAAGCTGACCCGGCACGCCACACGCATGGAGATGGTATTACAGCCATTGAGAGAATCCTGGCTAAGGCAGCATCTCGAAGCAGACACAGCAAAAGGTGCCTGCAGGAGATTTGTGGAAGAGTGTGTCCACCCGTGCCCCCCAAAAAGAACAGTCCAGGAGACAAGAAAAGCATGGATAAGGAAGAGAGGTGTGTTTGTATATGCATATCTGTATGTGTACTGGGCATGAACTTGTATAAAATATATTTTGTCCAATCATGCTGTTAGCTATTGGCAGTGAGATAATTGTCTTTGTCTGCTCATTACACCATCAAAGCAAATTCTCAGCACAGTGGGAGAAGTGATGATTTCACAGAGAAGCCTGCTTAAAAGTCAGCATTGTGCATGTAGGGATCTGTTGGACAAGAGCGAATGCAAAGTGCTTTGTCTAATACACTGGAAGGCTGTGTGCATATTTAACTCATAACTATGCTTTTAAAGAGTAGCCTAAACAGAGCACTGACAGCTACTTTTAAATGAACTCATCTTTCATACAGAGCTATTTCTCTTTCTAGAGCAATTTTCATTCAACTTTTATGGGAATGGAAGGCTAAAAGCATATACATTATAAACATATTTTCTGTGTTACTGCATAGACCTGAAGCTTACTGTTTTAAGTTAGCCTATAGGCTACTGTTACTATAGCTCGTTATTTATATTGGATTATGTTTATATAAATGACTTCTTCTACACAAACGTTGTATTTAAGATAATCTCTTCATCGCTTAAGATCATGTTTTATGAGGAAATCCATTCCTGTCCATGTTGTGGACAGACTGATTTTCATTGTACCTTGAACGAATCTAATTAGATGGGTTCTTCATGATGGAGCCGGCTACATGCCCTCCATTAGGTCCTGTTGTTTTGGGGCAGACACCACCTGCAAGTCAAGGCAAAATGCATTCGCACATAATGCAGCGGGCAGTTACCATAGCAACAACACTTGGACACGGTGTTTAAGGGTGCTGGATTTTTTTCAGTCTCAGTGGTGTGTTTGTCCCTGATGCTGTCTGTCACTGAAGCATGTCATTCCGGTCTGCATTAGTTTGTGTCCTCTTATTAAGCCTCATTCCCTAGTCCAGGACCAGAATTAGCGGATGCTTATGCATGAACACTATAAGCATCCATCTTCTGTGAAGTTGATTGTGTGGTAGATTTGATCGAATGCCTCATAAAGCGACTCTCAGGAGGGTAAGGTAGAAGTAGTTAACCTCAAGACATTCTGTATCTGCCAGAATGAATATAATTGCTATCTATCATTGCTATCCTAGAAATGTGTTGTAATATGATGTTTTTTATGGAGGCGGCCGCTGGATTGACTGATGTTTTTCTTGACTCCTCATCATCTCCCTCTTCTTTACTGTCTCAGGCGTCAGAGAGCCAGGGAGAGACAGCAGAAGCTACTGGCTGAATTTGCCTCCAGGCAGAAAAGCTTCATGGAGACAGCCATGGATGTTGGTAAGCATAATAATTATTCTAGTCTTGCTACTAGAATTACACACTTCGTTTGGAAGTCTCCCCAAATAAAATGTTCACTTGCAGTTAAGCGATTTGCTGCACCTTTTTATAGAGTGGTTTTATTACACTTGCTTCATTTCATTGACTTAACTTGGGCTTTTTATTGTACTGCTGTCTGACTGGTAGTGTGACATGGAGTATCTGATTTGAAATACATGCCACTGGTGATTTAGTGGTGGTATTCCAAGGTATGCTCTAAAGTAAGATCCTGTTTTAATCGATTGTGTTTATTGTAGAAAGCGGGAAAAACACTTTCCTTTCTGCTTTACTGAACATGGCTCCTATCTTTGGCTTGTGGGCATGTAACTCATTCTACACACGCCCATATACACTCCATTTTTCAAGGACACTGCATTAAACTTGTGGGGAGTCCTTGAAGGATACAACTTCCGGGGAGGAGGGGAGACCCATTCTCTGTAGGAAGGTGACACCCACTTGCCTCCCCAGTTCTTGTTAGCGAGAGTGAGTGAGTGTGTGTGTGTGTTCTTCTCAGGGGAGATAGCGCATTGGTTGAGGGCACAGCAGATCAGAGTGCTAACAGCACTGTGGACACAGAGGGACCCTGCCTGTACACAGTTGTTAAGAAATGAATAATGTTAGCTTTCACCACTTGGAAGTGACTGTTACTGTATAAAAACGCCCAAGGGAACAGAGGTCGGGTCATGCCACACATGGCTAACAGCAGCCGGCAACTATTTTGATCATCAATGAGGTCATTGGTTTATCTATTATTTGGATAAAATGCAAAAACAAAGTAGAATTTCATATTGACAATATTAACACAACAGAATTTATGTAACAGACATAAGCAGTTAAAATGATAAATAATGAAAAGCACAAATTTCGGTTTTGCTGTTAATGGCTTTAAGAACAGGCAGGTCGTTTTTGCAACACGTTTTTACACATTCTCATCTAAACTCATTTTGGTTAATTTAGATTTTGTTGTACCTCCCTGTTAAAGAAATTCTCCCAAAGAGGGTCTTTAATTTACACTAATAAAAGAAAGCTCACCACGAGACGTGATGAAGTAAAAGAACAATCATTTATTTCTTGCGGCAAGGGAGCAAAATCACAACAGTCTAACAGCGGAGTTGTTCAAAGTTCTGAGACTTAACATGCAATTTATATCTAATACTAATGTGATTACGTAACATCCTTGTTTATGGTTAATTGTCAAAGCAAAAACTACAGTCAGTCTATTGTCAAACAGTAGTCTAATATAGAAGGGGAGGATTCCGTCTTCTCCGTTCCCAGACGTTTCGAGCCGGGTCACCTCGTCCTTCTACATCTTGAGTTTCCTGTAAACAAAGATGGCAGAATCCCCCCAGAACTCATTTCCCCCCTGGGCATTCACGAAAAGACAGTGTTCTTCAGGGAAGAAGTCTCTAGGTGATATATCCAGCTCCATGACAACAGGCAACAACACAAACCCAATGAACCGACAATGAAATTCAATTTCTCTTTCTATTGATTTCATGGATTCATTGTTGCAACCCTAGGTACCTACCCATTACATTATAATTTGCAAATTTTCAAACTCATTATCTTTCCATGGCTGCACCAATTTTAGAATTGTAAATGTGTAAAATCTTTATTGCGTTAAAAACATGCATGAAAGACCGAAAAGCTCCAAAGTAGTCATCTTGTGTCTTGGGAGGAAGGCACAAATGTTACATTTGAGTTTAACATTGAATTATTTTTATCCTTATACGCTGTGTTTAAAAAAAAAAAAAAGAAAAAGAAAAAAAAACAAAACAATTTTTCCACAGCATTCTGTGCCGCCTTGTGCTCTACTCTGTTGTGATCAATAGGCACATTGCCATGCCTTTATAATGGGTAATGTTTTGATCAGGTGAAATCTTGTGCACAGTGTTCGAATGTTAAATGAAGGCAACAAAAGAGATAAAATAGAAAATATTCTCTCGAAGCTTTTGTATGTATTTCAGTTTGTGAAAAGATAGTTTTGCATTCCCCTTTTTATGGCTTTACCTCATTCTCTTCTCATCAGTAGGGAAAGTGGCAAATGTTCAGCTCGCGCCGAGATTTGGTTTGAAATATTGCCTTCAGCGTCTCATCACTGATGTCCCTTCTGACATTGACCTGGGGCGTGTGTGCGCGCGTGTGTGTGTATGGCTTACTGGAATAAAAATGATCGGTTGTATTATTCTAGAGCTGCTTTTTCTCCCCAAGATTGAAATCAAAGGTCAGTGAGAGTGTCAATATTTGTGCTGGAATTTTAACAAGGCGAATTAGTCAAATCTGTCCGTGGAAATGATTTTTAAACATTGTGCATTTGTGATGCTGTTTATGTTTTTCGTTTGTGCCTCTGATGCCTTTATGCGCTGATGTTTGAAACCTTGCATATGCCATTATATTTGTTTTGTTTTATATATTACTGTAAGCTTTTAAAATGTTTAAACTTGTTTTGGTTTTTTTCCAAATAGTAATTGTCCAAAAATTGAAGTGAGTTAAAACATTCATTTAAAGAAAACAGTTAAATACTACACACTATGTTGCTTGTAGTCAGAAATAGCAAATTACATTATACTGATGTCACGTATCTTTTAAAATTGCAATAGAACTTTAATGTTATTGTGATAATGTATATAGCATTTTATAGACACAGATCAGCCATAGCGTTAAAACCACCTGCCTAACATAGTGTAGGCCCCCCTCGTGTTAAAACATCTCTGACCTCTCAAGGCATGGATTCCACAAATTTTCTGAAAGTGTGGCATCTGGATCCAATACGTTAGCAGCAGATCCTTTAAGTCCTGTAAGTTACAAGGTGGGGCCATCATGGATCACACAGTTGGTCCAGCACTCCCCACAGATCCCCAGTCAGATTGAGATCTGCGGGATTTGGAGGGCAGGTTAACTCCTTGAACTCCTCGTCACGTTCCTCAGACTGTTCCTGAACAATTTTTGCAGTGTGGCAGAGAATGTTATCCTGCTGAAAGAGGCCACTGCCTTTAGGGAATATAGTCACAATGAAGGAATTTACATATTCTGCAGTAATGTTCAGGTAGGTTGTCAAGCTGTCATTTACATGAATGCCAGAACCAAAGGTTTCCCAGCAGAACATTGCCCACAGCCCAGCTTGCTGACTTTTTTTTTTATTCCCAATGTGCATTCTTGTATCATCTCTTCCACATGTACGTGATGCACACACCCCTGGCCATCCACGTGATGTGAAAGAAAACACAGAGAAGGTTCATTCAGAGCAGGCCACATTTTTCTGTCATAGTACTACCTTTTTCAGTAGTTTGTGCTGCAGTACATCATCTCTGGTATTGGACCAGATGGGATGTCTTCGTTCCCTGTTTGTGTGATTGAGTCTAGAGTGCCCATATCACTGGTTCACCAGAGCTCCTTCCTAGGACCACTTTTGGTTGGGACAAAGCACTGCATACCAAGAGCACCCCACAAACACTGCTGTTTTGGAGATGATACTACCCAATTATGTAAGCATCGCGGTTTCACCCACGTCAAATTCTTATTCTCGCTCATTTGTCCTGCTTCCAACACATCAACTTCAAGAACTGACTGTTCACTTCATTCCTAATAGATGCCTTGACAGGTGACATTATAACATGATCATTCAGGTTTATTCGCTTCACCAGTCAGTGGTTTTAATACTATAGGCGATCCGTGTATATTGCATCACATTCACAGATAGTTGAGTTTATATGTCTATGCTGTAAAGTGCAGTGAATTATTTTTTTCCTTCTTTCGCCCCAGTGTTTTTGTTGTGGAGGTTTTTATATCGCCATTGTGGGAGTTCTGCAGTGCTTGATCTTTTGATTTGAATTAGAATGGTATCAAATGTCGTCTGTGATCCTAGTGCACATTTGACATTTTTCCCAATCTACCCAACATGCACAACATTTGGCGGGGTGGAGGCTCTACGAGTGAGCTGTGGGAGTTTGCTTCAGGCTAACACTGTCGCACTGACTTCCAAATAAACCATTTTTCCCCTCCTTGTCCCTCGAGCAATAAATCAGTTCAAGCACACTGACATTTGCTGACCTGTGTTGACTCAAAATTGAAAACACTTTAACATTTAAAACTAATTTTGCAGAAGTAATTAATCTTTTGAAATGTGTCAGTCATTGAAATACTGTAGATGGCTGGTTATGTATTCATAGGCTGTATTGTATGCACTGTATATAATTTATGGAAATTAAACACTAGGGGTTTAATTCCCATATGACTGGCGCATGCACATAGGACTCTTGTGATCTGAGGTTAATTTGGTATGTCTACTTTGGCTGAGCTAGTTAGCTTAAATAAAGTATCAGTCTGGCTAACCCTTACCTCACAATACATTACGTTTTAACACACATGGTTCTTGATGGCACTGACACCATTAGGAGCCATAGTCTTGTAACCACAGACTGCAAGGGCATGAACAGTGTCGCATGAAATTGTGCTTTTCTTCTGAAAGGAACAGACAAAAAAGGAGCAACACAACCTGGTTGTTGAACTTGACTTGATTGGCATATTTCTCTCTACATAGTCATCAGATGTCAATCTGACCTGCAGAAGCATTTCAATAACTCATGTAAATGCATGTTTCTGTTGCAACAGTACTATTTTTACATAAAAATCACCAGAACAGATTTCACCTATTTTCAGCAGTTATTCTTATAATTATCTGTGTTGGAACAAACGTAATTTCATTAGGTATGTTTATTAGTTGGATTGGGGCAAATGTATGGAAATAAAAAGCAAATAATGTATTTCATGGCGTTTCTAACTGATGCTGTGAGAAATATGTTTGTCTGTCCTCAGATGTGAAGAGCTAAAACATAATATGAGCTGGTTTGAGAACTTTTACTTCATGCAGTTTGTCTTTTCAAAAATTATATTGTTAGCAAACAAGCAGGCAAATATTTATCATCCCCTACTAGTAAAGGAAATTTTCTGCAAAGAGACCTGAAAACACACACACCCACATACAGAGTACTGTGCAAAAGTCTTCTCACCCCATTTTTCTTCATATTTTGCTTCCAACATATTGCTTTGATTAGTTAAAGGCATTAAAGCAGCTATTTCTAGAGCATTCCAGTGTTTAGTGCAACTGAAAGCAAGGAACCAGCTTTGGTTAGCAAAGCATGGTCAAAAGATCTCCGGGATAAAATTGTGGACAGGCACAAGTCAGGTGCTGGAAGTCTTTATTCATCCTGGGGAGCACAGTAAAGAAGCAGAAACTGTTTGCTAATAACTCCCCTGGGTCAGAACTTTCCTCTAAACTAGGTGGAGGAGTGAGAAGGAAACTGGACAGAGATGCTACCAACTTTTTAAATTTATTTTCCCTTACCTATTGCTATCTTATCTTTCACTTGGATTTTATAAGCACAGCTTAAATTCTTTTTTTTAACCCAAAGCATGGATACACATTATATGCTGTGGTTCATTTCATCTATGTCACTTAAACAGTGTGTTTATTACTTGGCATGATCATCTTTACCATAATTGTCATATCATTTATTTAACAGGCCTGGCTAGTTGTATGTTTGCTTTTATCTATTACTGTGTATGTTGGTCTTGTGAGAGAGGCTTCCACTTGGCTCAGTTGTTCTTAGCCTTGGTTTTGCAGTACCCCTGCAGTACCCGAGTACTTTGGCATTCTTCCTGCTCTAACAGAGTGTTTTCAAGTTCTTGTCCACAGCCCTGAACATTGTGAACCTTGGAAATTTTCCATGGAGTATTTCTGAATTACAATCAATTCATAATCATTTGCAGTTTGTAATGCACTGAACTGTTCATGAGAAGAGATGAGAAAGTGTTAATTTGTTAATGTGTTAATGTCTGATGCTCATATCTGTGACTGACCTTCTCAAATAGTATTACTGTATGCAGCCTCACAGTCTGTCCAAATATCGAAGCCTTTCACAGTACATTACCTCTAATGTTTTTGTTTTTTTACACATGGCTGCCTAAAACTTCACAATCTGTTAATTTAACAGAGAGGGCAGAAAAGCAATTTAAATCTGCATTATATAGCTAATTAAGTTTTGCCAGTATACCGCTCTCATAACTCATGTTCAATTATTCGATTTTAGTCCCCATTCACTCTTGTCTTGCGATCACGTTCCTCTTTTTTGATCCTTGTTCACTTTTGGCGAACCACAGATGGCCTGAATGAGCAGCAGCTTGTATTTCCAGTAGCTGTTTTCAGGCACTTTATGGATGCTAGTGTCTTTTTTGTATTATACTCACCATTTCAGCTGAGCAACCTTGCCTCTCACGCTCACGTTTATCACTGTGGCATTTTAGAATCTAAAACAAACCTGTGGAGCTTTGCCAATACTTTAAACTGCGAGAGAACCTACAAAAGGCCTTTCAATGGCCAGTGTCAGTTTAGTCCTTTTGAAAACTAGTGTTTCTTTTTCTTTTTTTTATTTGTATTTTTCGCATATGTATTCATCTTCCACTTGTTCTTGTCTGTGTACTTGCAGAGTCACCTGAGGGAGAGGCAGCGATGGATGTGGCCTCTGCTGAGCCTCTGGACTCTGAAGTTCTCTATGATTGTGTCATATGCGGCCAGAGCGGTCCCTCTACTGAAGACAGACCCATAGGATTGGTGGTTCTACTGCAGGCATCCTCAGGTGAATTGCACAAAACATCTTTTGTCATTGTCTTAGTGTTGAAAGTCTAAAATTGATTTATTTGTTCTATAGTCTGATGTCAGATATAAACCTAACTCCCTTTTGGTGTTTCCCATATTTATTCATCTTGTAGTAAACCAGTAGGCATTACTGGTTTTTATCAACAGGTGGAGCGTTTTATTGCTAGCCTATAATCCTTTATTGCTGCGTGGCACATCCCTTTGCTGCACAGGACAGTACTATTATATCGTCTATTAAATGGCCCTATTTATTTGCAGCACCTGAGCCCGGCTGCATTGCGCCACTTTTTTATGCCGCTTAGCTGCTGTTTTAATTGCTTCATTTATCATACATGTTGATCCTTGAACAGACTTCTGCTTTGGCAGAGTAATTTCTCCCATGATGGTATGGACATACGAGTCTTATTCAGTGTCATGAAAACAAATAGCTTGTTTTATTAGTAATTACCGCGTCGGGTGACATATTATAGCCTTAGGTAACACAGCTTCAAGGTCAGATGAGTGTTCTGATCTCCACTTTTCCAAATCTGATGAACTATTAGATAAGAAAAAAAACATGTATAAATGTCATAATGAGAATGCCCATTCTGATAATAAATGTCATCATCAGACAGTTTACACCCCTCCCAACCTGTTAATTTATCAATCAGTTTGCATCTAGAAGGACAAACATCTGGGAAAACATCCATGCTGCTCATACTGTTTAATGGGTGTTATGGTTTTGACATTGACATGGTACTTCATTACAGTATGCAAATGAAATGCAATGTCCCATATATAGAACGATGGAAGTTAATTAGCATACCATTGTCATTCATGAAGCATGTGTCCATGTCTGTGTTCCAGTTTTGGGACACCGTTGCCGTAGTGATGAGGCAAAGCGTCTCCCTACGAGCGACGAGGAGCGAATCTTCCCTGAGGACACGTGTGGAGCGACTAACGACGTTCGACTCGCACTCATGCAGCGCCACTTTAAAGATGTACGTGTTTTAGTCCGATGTGCCTGATTTTCTGCCCTTGGGGTGCTGTGAGATAATAAGAGACACATACATGCACACTTTCATTGTGAGATGTAAGCATGTTCCACATCATTTTCTATTGAAGTGAAGTGATCACTTTTCAATATAAACATAAGGTAGTAGCAGGTTGTATTCTATATTATAATTTAATGCTGCATTTGAATTAGTTGTCATAATTTGGTCTTCTGTATGTTTTTGGGACTCTCTCACCCATACAGTGACCTCATCACGAGTCTGTTTTATTTTTTAAACATCCCTTTTTGGTCACTCTCTGTCTCTCTCATACTCACAACAACATATTCTCTCTCTCTCTCACACACACACACACACACACACACACACACACACACA
>JBBPDB010000002.1:14243738-14263738 GCA_037974465.1 Brachypetersius altus
TGAGTGTGGCACACCAAGGCACCCAGCTTCATGATCTGTTTTCTAAGGTGCCAGACACGACAGGTTAAAAAAAAAAAAAAAAGATTTCAAATGAG
Source organism: Brachypetersius altus (assembly GCA_037974465.1). Lineage (NCBI taxonomy): Eukaryota > Metazoa > Chordata > Actinopteri > Characiformes > Alestidae > Brachypetersius > Brachypetersius altus. Next base: position 14,243,834 of record JBBPDB010000002.1, read on the forward strand.
CCAGTTTAATCTAGATGAATTCCAAGATTACAGTGAGATTAATCTAGATTAAAAAAATTAATCTATGCCCACCTCTAGTTATTTATCATGAGAATATCTTTGTGTGCGGCCCCTGAAGTCTCTTGCACACACTCTCTATCTCTCTCTCTTTCTCTCTCATGCTCTCTCTCTCCTGCATGTTCTCTTGCTCTTTTGCCATCTCTCTCTCTCTTGCCATCTCTCTCCCAGCAATGAGGTGGGGGAGGGGTGCTGGGATAGAGGGGACATCGAACAATGCTGGTAATTATGGAGGCTGTGTGTAATGGAAAAAGTGCACAGTAAAAAGGGAACCTTGCATGGCATCTCGTTTTAATCTTCCCTTTTTTCCACACTTGTGAAGCTTTGGAGTTGTTTTGGGATTTCCTTGCTTATCACATTTGTAAAGTACAAGCTGGTACTAGGTAATATTTACAAAAAGCACCAGAGACATCAAATCTTGCAGGTTTTGCAAATGTTGCATGTTTTCAGTCATCTGCCATTTTCTCCCTTTGTCATGTTCAGTTAGACTAGACAGGGCTCCACCAATCAAAGGATTTCACCAATGCTGGGAGTTTGAAGGCACATGTCTCTAGCCACTGCAGCATTTCATTGGACAGCTGTGTGTGATTGGCGAAGAATGATAACAGATGATTGTATGAAGACTGTGAAAAGTGTAGAATTATACATACCTGATCAGAATGAAAAACTATAGCCACACCAGCCCTTTGCAGTAGAGGCTGGACAAATATAACATGTACAGTAAACGTGAAGTGAAGGTCTTTAGAATGAACATGTATGTAAACAGTATAAAATGTGACCTTGAAATGAGTACAGGACTCTTTGAACCGATGGGGCTGTGTTTTATATAGTGCATATTTTTCTATATACGAGCAAGTTCAGGGTTTACAATTTTTTATTTGAAGAAAACCGCACATATTATCTTCTAAGTGCTTTCTTATTCAGCTTGGTGTGAAGTTGCATTTATTCTCTATCACACCTGCCTTTCCTGCTTTTACCCTGTCTGCCAAGAAGCTCCAATTACCCCCCACAAATGAAAATGACCAATGCGGAAAACAGCAGAGATGTTTATGGTGGGAAATGAGTGTGCTGGCCTGTGCTACAGCAAAAGGCAATTGAACAGCTTTTTAAAAGCTTCGGTGTGAAGCGAGTTCCTCCTCCCTCTGCTGTCTCTGCCCTTCAGGCCATAATCAAGGGAGCAATGGTTGATGTGTTCAAAGTCACTCCAGATACGTGTCAAGCCAGCATTGATCAACACCAGAATAAACATCATTACCACACTCATTGGGTGATGGAGAATTGATTTTAACACTTCACTATGAGAGATGGGTGTGAATGAAGTCTTTTAGTAATGCTATAAGGGTGAACAAATAGGTCAAGACACGATTGTGTATTCATTGACTGACAGACGCGCACAAACACAATTGTCTGTTTGTGAGCGGTCAGCATGACCCTCAGGAAAATGGCAAAGTAATGGAGTTTCATTGTGCTCTTGTCTGACTCCTTGAGATATCCACAAGCAACAGCCACACGACTTAACATGTTTGTCACAGTGTACAGCCCAAAATTGTGTTTATTAAGCTAAAAAGCAAACATTAGTTTGAAACAAGGTGGTATAGCCGTATAGCCTAGGCTTTTTATACCACTAATAACACTCAAAGTATCTGCTTGTTTTATAACTATGCAATGAACTACTATATGAATACATTCCTATTAACCGTTTAAGGTCTAAGAGGCCTTTTATACTTTTGATAATTTCCTGAAAGTGCAATGTCATTTTATGTGCTGTGTAACACTACTTGTCTCATAATTTTGGCCATTCACTGCCCCTTTTTCACTTTGGTGTATTTGTGTGTTTTGTTTTTTGCAGAACATTTTACTTGTATAGTGAAGGTGCTCTACACTCTGCAGTACTCTCAGGCCTTGGCAGCCCTGTCCATCAAGTTCAGCCCTGAAGAGAGACTAGCCTGGAGCAACACTGGGGCAGCCAAGAAGGTACAGCCAATCAGAACACACACTCCACAACCAATCAGCAGCTTGTACAAAGTGGGGTTGCAGTGAGTAGAATTTCTGCAAGTTAATCAACTGACAAAAGCCAACAGTTTTTGGTTACAGTTACTGGATAAGTCCTATTATGTTACCAAAAGTGAACATATGATTCTTCTACTAGGTGTTATATGTTAGTTGGAAGTGTATGCTAATTATTTCATATTGACACATGACAGTAATTGCATATCCACCCAAAGTTTTTTTTTGTTTTTTTTTTTTATTTACTTGCAACGAAACATTTTAATAAAACACATGTTTTCATTTCCATCAAGCAGTGATGAAAATGATGGATTAAATAATTTTACACATTTCATTGCTTGCATATTTGTGATGAAACTCAGTGGAAAGCTGAATAAGGCAGTGTGTGCTAACCTTAAGGCTCAGGAATTGCAATTACAGAAACGTACAGTTTATTTTATTTAAAAAAATAACATTTTACACTTTCATATCAGCAAATACTCCAGTATTTATAAACATTTTCTAATGTATAGTGTATGCGTAATAGAGTGAGTGAATGAGATCCTCGCAGCATTTGTTTTTAAGCCGTTTAAGCTCTAAATGCAATGCGTCCATCATCATCATGGAAGAGCATCATTATCTATGGGGATTGGGATGTTAGTTCTCCAGTCTATTAAATCTCAATTGAAGAAAGAGGGCATGGAATATAAATGGACAAACACAAATGTGTGGAGTTTCGGATTGTCCATCAGGCTCGTTTAATTTCCCATTATTCAGATACGCCTTAGCTCTGCCTCCTATTTTGTCATGAGAGAAGAAGCTGTCTTTTCTCTCCCCAGAGTCGCTCTCATTCTCTCTTACGCCACATTGACTATTAAGCTAGTTACAGAATTTCCCCTTGTTTTTGTTATAACATTCAGCTTTTACTTGGTGCTGCAATGTTCTGTGGCTACAGTTAACAGAGTGAATAGACCTGAGAGAGTTTTTATAACGAAGGCAAAATCCCCATGGCTAATAAATCCGACTGCAGATTGTGTGATAGTGTCATATTTTTAATCCTTGTGATAAATGCAATGTGTCTCACATCTTGTAAAATATCACAAAATATCAATGAATCTATGCCGATTCTGTAGTCATTGTTTTTATCAGTCTAAAACACAATTAAAGCGAGAGCTTTAGTGTTTTTCACTGTTGTGATTAAATGCTTTACAGATGACCAAAAAAATCTTGCTGTACTACAGGATTTCTTTCTATTGATTTTCAGTTCAACTGTTCATGAAGGCATTAGGCTGTACTCATTTATCTTCTTTTTTTCTCAGGCATTCAATATGTTGTTTAGTCTACATATCGGTAGATTTACGTCCATTAATATGCTAATTGATTGACAGATTGAGTGTGTGCGCTGCCTTAACCTTTGGGTCTTTTATGCACAGAGCATGCCAAACTCTGAAAAATCGTGGGAGACACTCCTCAGCCATGTGATCGGTGAGCTGAACAAGGCCAGGGGTGTGTATGAAAGCAGGCCTGAAGAGACCATGGTAAGAACACAACTGAATTCAACTTGGTAGAGAATAACCTTGCACTCTCATAAAGAAGAAAACTTAATGAATTGGCGGGACATTGAATATCCTAATAACATTTGACCAAAACATATTGTCTTGTATTGTGAAGGTATAATCAGCACAAAGCAAGCATTTTCTTGTCATTATGCAAGTGTACAAGGCACCCATTGCCAACACAGGTGTTTAGTTGCATGTGCGAAGCTCATATAATCTCCATGGAAAACCAGTAGTAATGGTAAGTGGACACTGAAGCAGCCTCACATGAGCCTAGGGTCACCATGCCCAACGCTAAGCATGACCTTTTTGGAATGATGAGTAACCATCTGATACATTTTGAATGTGTTGGAGACTCATTTGAGATCCAGAATTACCAACATCTGTACCTGGTCTCATTAATGCTCTTGTGTGTAACCAAATCTACTGTAAGGCCATTTTTAGAGAGTTGCTGGCGTGTAAAAATTTATTTAAACTAGACGTGGGCAATTTTTTTAACGCCGTTAATCTCATTGGAATCTTGGCGTTAACGGCTTTAAAACGTGCGTGAACCGGACAGAAAATCACGGTTCGGATCGGATCGGATCATGGTTTTAAGTCACAGATCGGATCAGTTTTCGGATCAGCAAAAAAAAGACGAGACGAGTTAACGGCGATATTTTTTTTATCGCGCGATAAGAATCTCAGCTAATTTAAACCTTTGATTTCAGTAAGTGTTTGAGAAATTGGTATAAAAAATGTCCACAAGGTCATTCATCAATCAACCTGTAAAATGTGTGTACAGATCTATGGTAAATCAGGTATAATACTGGTTTGAAGAGGGTCTCAGAAACAGGAGGCACATGCACAGCCCTGCCTTTATTTTTGCAAGGGCGAGTGTGTCAGTTGGGTTTTAAGGCTATTTTACCTGAACACCTCATTCTGTCATTCACCCCCTCTCTGATGAATAACACCATGGCTTCTAGAGCAAGGCCTTTGAGATGCAGCTCTCCTCCAACGACCACATCCATCAGCTTTATCAACAGATCATTAATGATTATTGATGGTATGTGACTTCGTTCCCTTTATTTGTCTCCTGCTCTCTCTTTCTCTCTGTCTAGTTGAGTTCAGGTGTATGGTCTCCTCAGTCTATAGAGTTTACCTTGCAGCAATTCTGTCTGCCCTTCCTACGTCTCTCCTGCCTGCTTCAGCACCATCTCTATGGGGACAACCTTCCTGGCTGCCCGGTACTCCACATTTTACAGACACACCCACACATACACACCCACACACCCTTGAAATCCATATAGACCACAGGTCTTTAAATCTGAACCATTAAGCCATTTTTCATGCTGGATTTTGTAATGATTGGTAGGTCATTGACAGGCGTGGCCAATCAGTTACGTTAATAGTTAACTACCAGTAATTACAAACTCCAGGACCAGAAAGTGAATTCTGGAAATCTGGATTAGAGCTCCGGTTTAGACACTGTTGATGCGTGCACACGCCAACGTGCATCCACATCCATTTGCAAATACAGTACACTACTGTATAGCATATACTGTAGAGTACATACTTTAACAGTGTAACAGTGTAAATCATTTATATTGTCTCACCGTCCCTATAAAAAATAATATTTGTATTGTAGCACTGCTGATGTTATGTCAGAAACATAATCTTAAATTCTTTGTTCTCATTTCAGATCTTTTGTTCTGAGAACAGTAGGTCTGTGGTTCATTGTCTGTCCCTGTGTTGTGTTTCCAGTTAGATGAGGAGTTCCCATTGCTGGTAGGCTGTTTGGGTTTGGCTCAGTCCAGCAGTTCTATGAGCAGTGCAGCTTGCCTGGAGTGGAACGTCAGTGCGTTTGAGCTGCTCTCCCAGTGGTGCTCTGAGCTCATCTGTCTGACTGGCGCTTCCCCTCAGCAGGCCATGGTCAGCAGTATTGCCTCTCAAACCACACACACCTGAGCTTTATTCCGTCTCTTGTCTTTTTATTGTGTGTAGATGCGTAATGCAATAGTCAGAAAAGAAGTGATTTTAATATGGGGTTTTTTGTTGGGTTTTTTTTTTTTTTGCAGTCTCTGTTGGTGCAGAACCCTCAGTGGTCCACCCCTCGCCTGCTGCAGCTCCCTGACAACTACAATACCATCTTCCAGTACTACCACAGGAAGTCTTGTACTGTCTGCAGTAAAACGCCCAAGGACCCAGCACTGTGCCTAGTATGTGGTGCATTCGTCTGCCTCAAGGGCCTCTGCTGCAAACAGCAGGGCATCTGTGAATGTGTACTGGTGAGTGGTGTTACTCCTTTGGCTCACTCTAGTCAGTTGGCTTGCATCAGCAGGTTTCTTTTTTTTGTGGATAAACATCAGGAAGTCTGCTATCTGTTGAGATTGCCTTACTTACTGTGACCAACAAACCATGTGACCGCCAAACCATGCAACCCTGTGTTTTTGCTGTGTGTTAAAAAACTGAGCAATCTGTGTATGCCTGGTCTTGGAAGAAGTTTAAATTAAATTAGTTTTGATAAAGCTCGAGCTTCAGAATGACTGTGTCATGCTAACTGAGGAAAACGGAGTTTATATCCATACTCAGTCCATCAATAATGATGCTGATGGTAATATGGGTCCCCCCTTTTCTATAGCATTCTCAGCACTGTGGAGCTGCCACCGGAATCTTCCTCCTAATAAATGCCTCAGTTATCATCATAATCCGAGGACATCGTTTCTGTCTGTGGGGGTCCGTTTACCTGGATGCTCATGGAGAGGAAGACCGAGATCTACGGTACACACACACACACACACACACCTTTACTGCTCTTCACCCACACACTCATGGTCTCCCAGCATATCCAAAACAATCACAAGTGTTTCTCAAATACTATTTACATTGTAGTTGTTGACACAGTGTTTCTATGTTGATGTCGATTTTGTTTATCTGCAGTCGAGGCAAACCTCTGTTCCTGTGTGAGGAGAGGTATCGTGTGCTGGAGCAGCAATGGGTGTCCCATACCTTCGACCACATCAACAAACGCTGGGGTCCCCACTACAATGGACTTTAACATGCCCCTTCACCCAAAAACCAGAAAAAAATCATTAATAAAGTACGTTGAAAACTGGAGCGGCCACATCACACTGGGCATGAGTGCCACTCTCTGTATCTCCTTTTGATAAATGCTATCATGTAATATAAGCCGTGAGTGGATGGCTGCTACAGCCTTGGTTATGTGAAATTTAGTGTACAATCATGCCTAATGACTAACAGTGTGCGTGCGTGCGTGTGTGTGTGTGTGCGCGTGGTTTTAAAGTGGTTTTCTGTGTGGAATTGGAAGTGGAGAAGATGAGGAATTTTGTTTTTGTTTCTGTTTTGGGACAAGTGAATCACAGAATAGCCCATTGCTGAGTGCATTCAAGTGAGTTCTGTTGGAGTTGAGGTCGCACCTCTCAAAAATGCTCTGGTTTGTTGTTTGTGCTCAGTATCTTGACCAAAATTAGGCCTGTTGGATATCTACTTTACTAAACAGATACAAGTCATTATACAAAACAAAGAGAAACCTTTAGTATCATTGCTCACTGGATGGCTCTGAAAAGCATTGCATCCATGATTATCAGCTGTGATCATATCCCCATGACTAGAGCAGTGTGTACTAATGTTTGTCATCCTAGGTGATTTGATCTCATTTCATTCTCAACTCAGAGATCTTCGAGTGCTGGTATCGAATAAAAATATCAGTTGAGCTAAACACAATGGGAAGAAAGATCAGTTCTGAATGGTAGAACCGCATTTACTACTTTTGGAAGCTTTGGGAAATCGGGCCATGGATTTGCATTGACCTGAATGAAGTGACACATGTTTTAGATGTCAGACAATACATGGATTTATCAACAGATTAAAGTGAGACTTATCTCTGGTTCAAGGTCTAGTTGCAACCATCCTCAGGAATTTTTTTCTTTTTTTTTTTTTGGCTGTAGTTGAAGAGAAACTTTTTAATATTTAAATAAATGCTGCTATTCATTGTTAATTATAACATTGTAAAGATGATTTTTATGATTTCTCTTTTTCAAAGAGCAAAAATCTCTGTATTCATGGCAGTTGGCAGGTTCTCGGTGTAAAGTTGAAGGAGACGCATCTCCCAGAAATTCTGCCAATCACAGGTTTTTTTGAGCTCAGAGGTCATATTGCTGTGCTTCAGGTGGAAAACAGCATCAACTTTTCATGTTAATTCAGCAATATAAAAGAAACTATTCAGAAATCAACAATGAAGAATAAATTTTACTTGCAAAATGTCATTCTGCCATGTTAACACGAGTAATGTATTTTGGGAGTTGTCTCAAATTGATGTTACAGGTCTTTTATTCCCTAATCAAACCATAAGCTTTCAGTTTGAGTGAAGATTGCTCCTACGACAGCAGACAGGGTCAAGTTCCAAACACCTCAGCTTCAGGTAATGGTGACCTCCATTATACCCCATAATACATTTGGTAGAACTGGTTTTTCAGCATAATGCTTCTGTAAGTTTTTGGCATTTAGAAGTTCATATTTTTAAAACGTCATATGAAGGCTTTTCATATAGTCCTTAAAATACTAGAAGGTCCTTGTAGTGCTGTTCTTTTCTATAAGGGGCCTGCTGGAATGTAATATCACTGCTTTAAAGTGATTGCTAGAAGATTAAATCACCTTTTGTCTTTCCGATTGCTTTGACCTTGCCCAAATCATAAGTCCCTCACTTGTCAAAAATGTACGAGTTTTAGTCCACAGTGATGTCCTCTTTGTACTGCTCAATTTTGAACAGAAAACCAAGTTTCTTTTGGGTCAAGTTACGTGACCTGAGAAATGATCTCACACTATAAGGTTTGTGGTGCTTCTGACCAAATAGTAAAAGCCTCAGTAAAGTTAAAACGTGTATTTTGGTGCATTAATTTTGGCATTTCGATTTACTGATAAATGAAATGGGGCACTTGCAATGCACGCTTGGATGTTGAGTTCATTGTCAGTGGCCACTTCTGCAAGGATTTAAATTGGGTCTCACATGGTTCTCCACGTAATTGCATTCAGAATGTTTTTAAAAATTCACTTTAAATGTTTCAATAGCTATTTTTTTATTTTACAACCATTCAACAGGCCCTTTTTAAAACAAGACCTTGTTTAATACACATGAAAAATGCTTGTATTGCTTTTTTTTTTTCTTTCTTTCTTTGATACCTTAAAAAGCACTTGGTTGTCACTTCTGATGCGTTTGTTTATGATGTTAATCTGTTGGTGTTCCCATCTCTCCTCTCTCTCTCTCTCTCTCTCTCTCTCTCTCTCTCTCTCTCTCTCTCTCTCTCTCTCGCTTTTGTCATTTTACTAGACACTGAAAGTCATCCTAATTGTTTTCACTCTGCCATAGAGCCTTCAGAATAGCGGCAGGTCCAGACTTTGAAATGCAGACTTTTCAGTGTTTCATGTCAGTCCTGTCCTTTCTAGCTCTTTGATCCAGAGTCCTTTTTAAGAACACCTCTCGAGACGGAGCCATCAGCACACACCAAAAAAAAAAAAGAAGCATGTTTTGGTTTTGTATTGATCACTTTGTTAGGTGTTGATCACACAGGTCTGCAGGATTTCTGGGGTCTGTAAACCTGTAAATATTTCAGGCTACTAAAAAAAAAGGGATGTCCATTTTTCTATCACAATAGGTTTTCTCACAACAGTACATTTTTTGAATGGTTTCATGAACTTTTTATACTGAAATTATCCAAACAGGAAGAGCATTTTAGAAAATAACCTTTTTTATTCTTGCAGTGTCAGTGTGATGCACTGATCTGTTGGTATATTAAGAGAAACCTGTACAAAAAGAGACATGTTTTGACCACAATACAGTGCATTTTTACCTTTTGTCAAACATTTTCTCCCAAAGTAGGTTGATGATTTGTGAGAACACCTGATATGTGATGGGAATAAATGGAGATTTCTGAAATGTGTATAGCTGACAGACATTGGTTTTTACAAGACCTGGGTTCATTTTGTTGACTTGTGTTATCAATGCTGCGTATTACCCAGTGCTGGAGGAAAAACGCTTCAGGCACTTCATTTCTCTGCTCTTCTTTTCTGTCTTTCCTGTTTGTCTTGGATTCTTGCATGCGGCGTTTTTTTTTTCCAGTTTCTCTCTATTTTTTGTTTCCTTTCTCAGCCCAAACATTGTATAGACTGACTTGTGGAAAGTAATGGGTGTGGATGTATATTGGAATTTAATGCTACAACATGTCCTTGGTGTGGTGTGAGATGAGTGACTGACAGAGAGGCAGAAATACAGTACATTACTGTAGGTGCTGATTCAAACTTTCTGATCGCAGATCAGGAAGGGTGACAGACATTTAATGCAAAATGTAACATATGTGAATAAAATATAAAGATGCTCTGACATGGTGTGTTCGTTTCTTGTAATCTGATTTACGCACTCCACACTTTAATAATGCATTTTGAGTAGAAATCATGTGGGTGAACTAGGAATGGATGCTGGATATTTGTATCACTACATTTTTAGTATTTAAAAACAAGAATAAACATTTATTATGAGCTATAACCAAGCTGGTTAAGAAAAAAGTCATTCATTATTTTTTTTTAAATGAGATTAAATGATTAACGGTCTGTTGACGTTGCTGGTTCGGTGTAAGCTGTCGGTCAAACTCCCTGAGGTCTCTTCATGCAGTTGCTGGCATTTTACCATCCATTTCATTTTTTCTTTCCTTCCACATTGGAATGAACTTGATGTTAAAACCGTTTAAATACACTCGTCCCATGTGATACACTCTGATAGGACTGTGGTAGCACATTGCAGCATTATATTTAAACACTGTTGATTATGCATTTGTGGAGTTAATATTGACATTTATCTGTTTAGCCTAGAAAGAAGAACATTTTTCTTTCTCCGCCATTATAGTAAAGAAGACAGTCCAGCATTCTGTTTGGCTTCCATTTGCTGCAGTTAGCAGAAGCCCAGAAAGCAACCCTCCGTAAAAAGGAGTACACAAAGGCTGGTATTGGGCCTTCAGTTCACATGACACATCTTATTAGTTCAGTTAACCGAAAGATATGAACAGGCTGTGGGTTTTCTGGTACTTCTGCTGGGATTTAAACTCTGGGACTGAATTCCTGTCCCGGGTTGACACAAGCAGGCGTGCTCAGCAAGCTACAGTAAGTACTATTATTATTATTTAGCATTAGTCTATTCAGATCTAAATTTAGACATTGAGAATGCGATTATGAAATTCTGCTTTTCTTTTCTCTTTTCCTGACCCACATTTCATCGCACTTTGTCTCTAATGAACAGCAGGAAAAACAACTATATAACTATCATTATCATTATTATTATTATTGTTTATAGTAGTATTTATTGATCTCACTTGTGTTACAATATTTTAGATTATTGACATATTTTGTGCTATAAAGCAATATTGCCCTGTGCTGCTGCTTATTAATTACTGGTCTAAGACAGCTGTTCTTGTTATGATTGTTTATTGATTGGGGAGGTCTATATGTTTGAAGGTCATTGTATGTGTGTCATCATTGTTTTCATGCTTATGTGCAGTCTTTGGCATTGCACTGTGCTCTGGGTTTTAGTCGAGTGGGAGTTGCACTTCCTCTTAAAAGGGAACCTGCAGCCACTTATCAAATTCCAGTTAATTATTAAGGCCGAGCCTAGGAAGCCTTCAAAATCACTTCGGCTATGGTAGGAAGCGGCTATGGCAGGTAAGTCTCTTCTGAAGATTAGATACTGTTCTCATAAACATCACTCCTAACTAGAGGAGTAGAACAGTGGAGGAAGTGGATACTTCACCATCCTCTGAGATGTTCCAGTTTATCAGGCATAACAGCCTCAGAGAATTGTGCACTTACAGCAGGTGTAAGGCTGGGGATTTGCCTCTCAAATGAGCTCCATAGCACATTGAATGTAACTGCAATTGAGTTCGGCTCTTTTATGTGTGTTTGTTTAGAATACCCTCTGTCTTTCTGTCCAGGAAATGTAAATGGAAAAGCTGATGCACTGACGAATGGGTAAGGACTCAATTACACCGTGTTACAGAAAACACTGCTAGATTTGAGAAAGAGATTTTGTTCTGATTTCTTCAGTTTGCTTCCTAGTCATTGTGGACAAATTATATACATGTATTAGATCATTGGTCTTTTGGATTTCAAGTAGATAATATTTAGATAGTCACTCCTTTAATAAAGTCATTTGTTGTGTGTTGTTTTACGAGCCAAACATTTCAGTATATGTCAGTAATATCCAAATCAGTTTGCTTTATAGAAGCATTTCTGTTCAATTATGAGATTAGTGCCACCGCATGTAGTGGAGTGTCTGTATTATAATTAGGTGTGTGCGAGTGTAGTTTGATTGAGTGGCGCTCCAGAAGCGAAGTGTCAGATTCTAGGGGGACTGGATATGAGGTGTGTGAGGGTGTGTTTTACGTTTCTCAGGATCAGGTGCACAAGGATCTGGGCAATACTGTGTGTAGGATCTTTATCAGAGGGTGCAGAGGGTCATAGCTAACTACCACTATTAAGGGGCTCCTGTGTGTGTACTTGTGCGTATACATGTGCCCATGGTGTGTGTGTATGTTGTGTTTACGTCCTCACTCAGGGGGCTGGCTAACTCTGAGGGAGCAGATGGCAAAGAGTTTTACCATCTTCACGGCAGGATCTGGTGAGAGCAGAGGCTGATATTCTTCACTGTGGAAACAAGTGTGCCACACATAGCTGAGGAATATGCAGTGTATCAGTTAGCTTTACTGACATAAGTGCAAAAAATGCATTTACATTCATACTTAAATTCATAAATAAACGTTTTTTTGTCTATATTTGCACGTTAGTGTGATGTGGATAAAAAGTAATACACATTTTAAAATGATTATTTTTACATTTTTTACAAAAGTAGAAATGTCACCTTCAGACTGAAGCATCTTTTCCACCTGTCCTAAAATGATTTGCACATTATACACAGTGGTTTGATGTGAAATGGTGCACTGTAGAGGTGGTGTTAGTAACCAAGGGTCAGTTTCGACAAGCACTCGTTTTGCAAGGCAACACATTATGAACAGTTTATTTACTGTTTTCCTTTGTGATTATTAGTGTATTAGTGATGTAGTAAAGGCTTTAGAACAGCACATTTTACATCAAACTACTCTGAGTGCCGCAATTTGTATTTCAATGATTTAATTTAGCACATATTCCGAGGAAGAAAGGTGAGAATCCTCTTTCTATGAGACTTTTCTGTGGCCTTTTAAGTGCAGCACTATGTTTGAAGATGAGCTAATGCTTAGCTGTGTGCTTGAGTGTCTTCCTTTACCTGACAGTAAAGAGAGACAGAGAGGGCACGGGTCTGATTACTTTAGCGCAGCAGGGGGGACGTAACAAAGTCCTGAATTCCCCTCACATCCCCTTAACAGGATTACACAGGAGAGAACTGAGTTTTGCTCTGGTGTAGGCGGGCCATACTGAGTGTGTGTGTGTGTGTGTGTGTGTGTGTGTGTGTGTACGCTCTGTATGGTCATCCTGTAATCACACTCCTGAGACGACCTCTTCCCAGTGCAACTTGTTAGTCAGGTAATCTGAATGCAGGACTTGAGGACAGTTTATTCTATGAAGTCTATTTTTACTTTTTTGTTTTATTAATTGGAATGAAACTATTTCAGTGTTTCTCTGCTTCAACAACATATAATTACACCCACTGTGTAAATAGATACATATGTATATCCACTGTGTACATCTGTCTATTTATAGACTAATACATAAGCTACATATATATTTATATATTTCATGTACAAACAAAACCTCAATATTTCTATTTGTGCAATGATTGTTCAGTGTGCATTTTATATTATACTGTTGTGGTGTGTAGCTTTTTATTCTATTGGTTATTTCTTCTCTTGTGCTGCCGTAACAATGCAGGTTTTTATCTGTTCAAAGTTATATTTTTGGAAGTACTTCTATTACAAAAGTAAAAAAATAAAGAAACAAAAGTATAGATGTATTTTTTAGGTTAGATGTACAAAGCACAGCAAACTTTGACTGGTCAGCTGGGGTCAGGCCTGCGTGGTCTGAGGGCTGCGTTCCCACCTGTTTTATTCATGTATTCTTACTCCGTTGTCATCAGCAGCACTGCAGTGTAGGACTGACACAGTAATGTAAGCTCAGATCTCTCCATCCCTCTTTCTTTCTCTCTCGTATCATCTTGCTTCTCACACAGTAACCCTTCAGTGAGAGGGCAATGTAGTGCTCAGTAGATGGAGTATGGAAGAGTGAGTGAATGCTATTTTGGGAGGAGTGTAGGGAGGTGATGTACCACTTTGCTGTGCTGTTTCCAGTTGGGTCCTCTTCCACCTGTTCTTCATTCATAGTCCCCTTGGCGCAGAGCCCATGGCAACATGGCCACTGTTTACCACTGTAGCAGAAGAGTGCTTGTGTGTGTGTGTGTGTGTGTGTGTGTGTGTGTGTGTGTGTGTGTGTGTGTGTGTGTGTGTGTGTGTGTGTGTGTGTCTGGGCTTTCAAGCTCTGTACAATTAGAACGACACACATGTGCTTAAGCTGAGAGGCTGAGGATGTAAGTGGAACACGGATATTTGTTTTGCTGTGGTGATGTGGTAAATATTAGTGAATGTGAGTTGCTTTTTTTCTCCTGATTAAGCAGAAATAACCTCCACAACCAAGGCCTTTTGACTGAGAGTGTGATGTTAGTCTTATCATAGAAAGCTTTATGCTCTCTTGCACTCTTGTATGTTTGAATATTTATGGTCATTGCACCAGAGCATTTATGAGAGCCATGCTTATCTCATATTGTATGAATGTTTGTGTATCTGTGCATGTGTGCATTGTTGTTTTTTGACAGTTTTAGAAGAAACATGTCCTGATCTTGTAGGGAAAACAGTGAAAAGCAGCAAAACTGCAACGCAGAGCCCGACAAAATGATCCTGACTTTGTAAAGGTTTTTTTTTTTGTTTTAAACCTGGACTAATTAGGCACATCCGCTCCTGCTCACAAAACATTTTTATTGATTTTCTAAGTGAAGTTAAGCTAATAAATTCTCTGCAGACAACAGACTTAAAAAAAGAATATAATTCCTATTTATTTTCTGAATTAAACGTATTGGCATGACGTGGTAAATTTTGCAAGTTAGCAAAAATTGTTCTGAGTAAAAGATGCACAATTCCACCAAAAGAGCAAACTTTTGCACTCGTCTTTGCAGGTACATTTTAGCAATAGGGCACGAGAGCATTGTCACAAATAGGGCATGAGAGCATTGTCACAAACCATGGCTGTGAATCTGTTTTAGTAGATAAAAATTAAATGAAGTCAGACTTTTGTATAAATAACGTTGGCAAATGCTGTTTTTCTGGCAATAAACCAGTGTTCATTCAGGTATTTATATGTATGTTTTTGTGCATATATAAGAAAGATAATAATAAAGCAGCTCAATTTGGAACACAGAAGTCATTGAATTCACACTAACAGGCATATTTGTATAAACTATACCTGTTAGTGTGTTAAAATAGCTTCTGTGTTCCAAATTGAGCTGCTTTATTATTGCCTACATCTTACTTTTTAATATTTAATACTAGATCACATTGCAGATTAAAATCTAATTAACAATTCATGAAAGCTGATTAGCATGATTTAGGCCAGAACACATTTGCACCTTAGATACACCCACACACACGCGCGCACACACAGTCATTTCAGCAACGTGCTAAAGAGGCACCTGACACACAAGGTATGTAGTCTTCCTTTTCCTGTTTTAATTGAGCATTTAAAGTTAACTGTTAACAAATCTAAATTAATTAACAACATTCAATGTTTCAGACATAAAAGTCTTCACAGTAGGTCATTTACTGAAATGTTTTGATGAATTTAAGCCCTATGATCTTCTTGCTTTTTATTATTTTATTCCTTTGAATTTGCCAAAAATATTTTCTTTTTTTCTGCTCCTGTTTTATGAAATAAATTCCTGTTATGGCATGAAATAATATTGTGAAACGTTTAGAAAAGACTGTGACACAAGGTACTTCTCCTGTTAAGTTGGTGTTTCAGCAAGAGTAACAGATAGTCTTGCTGAAGAGGAAAAAAAATACAGAAAACACATTAACCATGTTAGCCATGTTAGCCCAGCTAAAAGCGGGTCTTTGTTTTTCAGTTTCATAAGGGCGAGAGCGGGGTTGTCTGGGAGTGGGTGAAAGTTAATATGGGGTATCAGATGATGTCGGTCACTGTGGGCACACAGATGCTGCCAGCAACACGACCCTCTAGTGACAATAGTGTGGCAGAGATGCCTCAGCAATTGAACACAAATCCTCTGAGCATGTTTTTTTCCCCCAGTTTTTAATGTAAACCACTTAGATTAGAGCAGAAAAACAATTTGAGCCACCTACTCATTTGATACGGTTAATTGATTGTGGTCTGAGGATAAACCCTTTTTTGTGCATTACCTGCAGGGGACTGGCAAATGTTTGTTTCCAAATAAAAAATGAACCCATTTGAGTTATCAGTCATAGGTCAGAGCGCGCTTAACATGTCCCTCCCATCAAATAAATGAGAGCTATGAAAAATCCATCTGCTGCTTCAAAACACCAGCCATCACTCGGTCTACCCTCCACTGAGATTCATAATTCTTCCAGGCCCAAAGCGCTCGCTGACCAAGCATCATTTACCTTTCCCCGCTCATTCCTGAGCCCCTAATAAATGTGGCTCTAACGCTGGGTCGCATGCGACTGCACACATCAACTGTATCTGTGAAGACAGCTTCAAAATATTTTCAGCCCCATCTGCAGTATAGAGTTTTCTTTCAAAAGAAATGAAGGAACTTTTATATTTATCACATTCCCATGTGTCTCTCATTCCGTGTGGTTCTTCTTGACTGTGTCACAATTGTCCAATGGTCTGCACTGTAGTTTTAGCTGGTGAGTGAAGGAATTTTGATTTTTAATAAATTTAATAGAAGAAGATAACAGACACTAGTAGACGTATCGTAAATGTGTATCGTTTTCACTGATATAGGTATTAAAAGGGTTCATCATGTCTAGAAAGCTAATCTTTTTTTTCTGGTAATCATGTGAATCCTAAGGCTTACAGATTAGGCAAAATTGAAACAGCAGTATTCTAAAGTCAGATTCTGTCACTCTATATGGAGTTCCCTGCACTTCCAGTTAGCTAGTAAATAACTGGACATGTTTATAAGCCATCTTTAACTACTTTAATCTGATACTGAGAAAAAAAAAACTCCACAAAAAATGTTTTGCTGTGACCAGCAAAATGGGTTGCTTGTGTTTAGTGCTTTTAACTGATAATGTTCCCAACCAGAAAAAACATAACTGAATGCAATAAATAAATGCAGAGAATAAAAATGGTGAAATAAAGATGCTGGGCAGCCTAGTTGCAATGCGGCCCCTTTACTGTAGTTCCCAGTGTGTCTGGTCTACCTGCACTGCTTGTAGATACTTCAGTTTTGATATGAAGTTGGTTTTGTACTTTCTCAAGTCATGCGGGTCTAATTCCCATTCCTACTCTGGACCTCTTCAGGCAGAGGTGCTGTCCCACTTGGCATTTAGTGCGCTCCGTTAATCATTACCGTGGAGACAGGACAGGCCTGAGTCCCTGTAGTCTCTGCCACTAGCCGCGTCTGTCCTCGCTGTTGTGAAGGGGCTCTGAATTACTGTATCAGAGGAATCGTGGTGAAGGAATGTTTTGTACATTCTGTGGGCAATGATAAATGGTGCTCTCATGTCCCGAGTCATCGCGGAGTTAATCTCCCCTAAATCCAATAGTGTTGAGCAGATTGTGGGCTTCTTAGTGCTCAGAGACAGGAAAGTGCTCGGTGCGTCCACTCAGTGTCTCCCCTGAGTCTCTGCTCCTCTTATCTTTTTTTGTTGTTGTTGTCGCTCGCCATGATCACCTGAGATTCTTTTAGTTTTTTGAAGTGTTTGTCATGATGAGTCAAAGCAAGATCTCGTTCTCCATGTGAGTACCTTTATGATGCTTGTGGACTTCTCGCCTTTTGCTCTGGATTTAAGCCTGTTAAGTGTCTCTGCTGGCAATCAGAGAGACAGCAAGAATTCTGCAGAGCTCACCGTCAGCCATATGCTCTTTCTTTCAGTGAAGCTGACACCAGCTTTTGACTCCGACTGTTTGATCTCGTCATGCCTTTTACAAAGAGAGATAGAGAGAGAGTCTGTGCATTTATTACTAGTCACGTGATGTTACATAATGGTGAGGCTGTGTGATAAAGTTAATATGGTATACCAAGTGAGGCCATAAAATTAGTCATTTGATTTTATATTATAATATCTCATATAAAGATACACCTTTTAAGGACAATTCACATTCAGGCTGAAGACAATAGAATATTTTAAAAGCCCCCTATTTATATGAGCAAGTTTTTTGGAGAAAACAAGCTGTAAAAAAACGATAAGACTTCTGTATCATAAAAGCCCTGCCACTCTGGGTAAGATTAAACCGATGGCATGCTGTGAAAAGGGAATGACTGATGTTTTTGTGTGTGCGCTGTGTTAAGGAGGTCACTGTATGGACTGTATCCCTACAAGTCAAGCATGATTGGTCTGGAGTCACTGGCTGATCCCTCCGAGGACTGGGACATCGTGGAGACTATTGGAAAGGGAACCTATGGCAAGGTCTACAGAGTCACCAACAAGAAGGATGGAAGTAAAGCAGCTGTCAAAGTCCTGGATCCCGTTCATGTGAGTCTTTGTTAGGCTGGATACAGTCTTGGGGTAGCAACAGCTGCTATTTTCCTTTTTTTGTTCAAAGAATGTGATTTTCATCCCGTGTTGATTTTTAGCGTCCTAAGAATTACTTCATGTCAAAAGAAGCTAAATTATCTCTTTTTCAACATGCATATTTTGTGCAATTATGTTATTATGCTTTGTAAGTCCTAATTAGTAGCTGCTTTCAGAAAAAAGAAAATTAACTGTGTCTTTCAAGGCCTTTACGATCCCTGCCTCCAATAGAAAAGACATGGCAGAAAACACCCTCTAAGATGTTTTGCTTAATTTGGGCTCTGTTCTGTCTGGCTTATCTCAGAATTCCAGTCGTACAAACGGAGTAAGATTCTCTTTTTCCAGTCCATTCATTTTTGCTTTGCTTATGGTGTCTCCGTGCTGTTTACTCACTGTCTTTATGCTGTTGACACTGGCTGTCTCTTTTTTTCCCCCTTCTCTTTTTTTGCTATCATTCCCTGTTGAGGTGCTGAGCACAGTCTTGTGTGTGTGTCAACAGCACTGGGATAACTCAGTCCAAACCTCTAGAGGCCTTTGCTGCAGTGCACAGGGGCTGAAACCACCTCTGCTGCACACTGTTCTCAATAACTGCACTTCAGATTCCCTCATTCACAAACTTTTCTTTACATGCATACTGCTGAGTCAGTAAGACACACATTCATATTCATAATCCACATGTACAGAGGGGTATAGTTCAGCTAGAGCAGTGGTTCCCAACCTTTTTTCCTTGAAGCCCCCCTTGCCAAGTCAGACCCCCCCAACCCCAACTCCTACACGCATAGACACACAAAAAAGTGATTAATTACAAAAATAATCGGCGGTTCTAGGTTTTTGTTCTTATACTCTTATACACACACACACCCTAACATTTCTCAGACTTTGGGATTTTATGAATTTAATGTGTACAAATATAATTTTGGTAACATCAGTGCAGACCCCAGAGCAATCTAGTGCGCACCCCCTGCAATCTCTAGTGCCCCCCTAAGGGGGGCCCGAGTCCCAGGTTGGGAACTACTGAGCTAGAGTGTCAGACATAGATGAATACATTTGCTTAAAAAACAATTAAACAGTATGTTTATATCTGTGAATTTCAAGATAAGCAAAATATACCAAAAGACAAACTTTATGTCCAATTAATATAATTTTTTAATGTATTTATTTTCATTTCATTTCATTTTTTATATTTCTAAAGTTTAAAGTTTTTTTTTTTTTTATAGACAAAGTCTTCACTATAGAATAAAATCTTACAAAATATACCTTTTTAAAGTAAATGTAAAAAGTTTGAATGTATTAGAAACATACTGTACAAATCATTGTAATTTGATATGTGTGAATGTTTTAATCATTTCCAAAGCTACTTAGAGAAAGCCCAGTATCATCACTGTAGAATCAAAGCTTTTGGATTAAAAAAGCATATCTTCTCTTTTACATGCTTGGATGTCCGCATCTGCCATCAAATATGAACATAACTGCTAGCCTGGCGATCCTGACAAAGAACGCAGAAATTGTAACACAGATACAAGTGCTATTAATATGACGAATCACAAGGATGTTATGTGCAACACGGC
>JBBPDB010000002.1:14268738-14270787 GCA_037974465.1 Brachypetersius altus
TCAAGCTTGCCCTCTCTGTCTTGAGAAGAATAATGCACCCTGAAGACAGCAGAGGATTCCACTGTGCAGAGAGGGAAACACTGCTGTCTATCACTAAAATGCTCCATTGATATCGTAATAGCTGTTCTTGTTCAAGGAACAATGTGTTTGGAAGAAAGCTATTCAAACGTCTCGTTCAGCTCCAAAGGAGATTTTCCTGCGCTGGGTTTTTCTCAGCTGTCGTCTTTGCCATACTGGAGGTTTTCCTTCCATTTTTGCATCCTGTGATTAAATCTCAATGAAGTACATTCAGCTTGACATTTTACGCTTTTTCCCTACATAATCAGGTAATCTGTCCCGACACGGTATTCTGATTAACGATTATTTGAGTGCTTTGATGGTGGAAGCGTTTGACCTTCTGTCATCAGTACAATCACACCATTATCTCCCACAATGCAGTGTGCCTGTGCCCCCTGATTGCAATTTGCATGTGTGATTAGCCTTCTCCTTTCTCATTGAGATGAGGCTGACACTCTAGCTCCCAGCACAATGTTATCTGTCCCTCACTGAGCCCACAGGAGAGGCGGGCTGTTACACAGGCCTTAGGTTTGAAGAGCAGCAAAAACATCTGCCCTGCTTAGCAATAAGGATACTCTGGCAGTTCTAAAAAGAGAGCTTTGTGAAATCGCTGATGTTGCAGCAGATGTTCTGGTGGCCTTGGTTAGCCTGAATAGCACAAATCTCAAATTGCTCAACTATGATGAGCTGATGTGTGTGAGTGTGAGTGTGAGTGTGATCAGAATTTTCCTATACAAACTCTAAATTTTGACAAGGTTAACTTCATAGTAGTTACTGATTACTTCATACATAACAGCAGTTATTAAATAAGTAATAGTAGCTGCTGAATACATCACAGTGGCTACTGGATACATCGCAGCTAATAAATGCATCACCGTAATTCAGAATACTTACTGAGTAATTAATTACAATTACCTTTCTTTACTAAATAACAGGGTTTAATAGTAGCTACAGTATAATGTGTAGTGGTTACTGAGGAATTCATTGTTTGTATTAAATGATGAATTAAGTATTCCGGTATTAAGTATTGGTTTCTTCAGAATTCACAGTCGTTGCAGTTACTGAGTGGTTACAAAAAATAATAATCATCACTGGCTTTATGTTTATTCTTTATGTCAATAACTAACAATAAGGGACTAGAGTTTAATAGATTGAAGTTTGTGTCAGTCCAGTACTTTCAGGTCATCATTTTTTTGTTGCTTGAAAGGAAGAGGATGCAATAACAGTAAGAATTGTAATGCCTTGATTTCATTGTGTTGTATAGACATACCATTTTCAGATCTCGCTCTTTTTCTCTCTCTTTCTTCTTCAGTCTTGAAATTAAAATAGATATATGGTCTGGGACACATAAATCAGTAGAATAAGGACCTTTAGCAAGGCGGGGTGTGAATAAATCAGTGTGTGTGTGCGCGCACTGAAGCGTGAAATGATTCTGTTAACATGTCATCTGTCGGCGGCTGCACACACTCCCTCGTCAGACTGCCCTCCGACGCTGAGATTATGAGGGGGCGTGTGGAGACTTCAGTGTGTCAGTAGGAGACGTTCAGCTCATAATGGCAGACATCTGTGACTGTGGAACAGCCATACAAAACAAGGTTACAGTGGCTCAGTATAATCTCTAAAAAGTCATGCATGTAGGTAACCCATGCCTTTGTTAGTGACACACTATTTGTACAAGATGCAAGATATACAAGATAACTCCTGTTTCGGCTCTCAAGATAACCAGTTTATCGTAGATCTGACTGCTTTTGCACAGTTTATGCCTATGTGGCCCACTGGCCGTGTTAGACATTGGCAGAAGTGGGTAGATTAGTATTTATAGTAAAACATGGTGATTTAAATAATCACGCAAGTAGCGTAGGAGTGAAGAAATACCAGGGCAAAAGTACAACATGGATCTTGATGCATAACTATGTACCTTAAAACTACTTTCATGTTCCTAGAGGAAGGAGTTTATTTGTTACACCACTTTTCACATTTTGGAGTTGTTGC
>JBBPDB010000002.1:14305351-14321511 GCA_037974465.1 Brachypetersius altus
GTGTGTGTGTGTGTGTGTGTGTGTGTGTGTGTGTGTGTGTGTGTGTGTGTGTGTGTGTGTGTGTGTGTGTGTAGGGGAGAGAAAGAAAGGGAAACATGTGAAAATAGACTGACATGTTGCATGTCTTTTTCCCAGTATTGTTAATTCATTATTACAAATAGGTGCTGATCATTTGAGATAGTATACAATGTAGAAGGCTGTATAGACCCCCAAATCATCATTTTGTAGCAGACAGCCTGCCCATATTAGGTAGTGTTTTACCAAAATGGTAGCCACCTCTTAATTATGATGGATCCTTTGAATCCTTTGAATTGTTAAAGAGTTGAAATTTAAATACTGCTGCATACACACTTACACTGTTGCGCGTTTAAGCTAGCAACCTCAGAAAAGTACCCAGCACAAACCTATTAGCTTTTTCAAGTGTGGTAGCTAAGTTGCTTAAGCAGCCATAGCCTATAGTTTTGGGTAATGGGTCTTTGGCAAATAATAGTGATGAAGCTTAATAGTAGACTTAATTTCAGTGCACAGAAGTGTTAGCTTGCTTGTAATCGATTTAAGATTTTAGTGCAAACCAACCTCATAATTCAGAGAATTCATAGAACAAAAAGGCCTTGTCATTTTTGTTTGCTGTATTGTTGGGGGGGGGGGTTTGTATAACATTTATTTTTAAAGACTTCCAGGTCTTTTCCAGGTCTTTTAATCTTGTTTTGAGAATAATATACAAACTTTCTGCTCTTATATAGTATATAAAGATTGTTTTAAGAGATTTTTTGAATTTAAAGAAATCTTTAGACTAGGAACAAGTGAAATTATCTGTCAGTGCAGTAAGATATTTACACTTGATAAGATTTCTTGAAATATGGAAAAAATACCTTAAACAATCTTAAAAACCTTATAAAATCTGCTCTTATACAGTAGATTATTCTCAAAACAAGATCACGAAGACTTTTAGGCTAGAAATGCAAGTCTTAGTTGGATCAGGAGTTTTTGCAGTGTTGTCACAATGATTGAGAGATTACTGATCCCCAATTACTAACACAATCCAAAGTGACCGCACTACAGCACTAAATAGGTGAAATCTGTGCTCATATGTTAAAGAATTTTCCCCAAATATCTGAACATGTATGATACAACATTTTCTGTCTTCGTAAAAAAAAAATGGAGTCCATTTCACACATTTGTGGTGGAGTATATGTTTGTTCTGTTACTGTTGATCAGTGTCATGGCACCAGAGGAGAGAGAGACACACATACCTTTGGTTTTCGCTCCTAAGCCTATTGGCCTGCACTGCAGGATTCCTGAGCTATAGTTAGGTCTCATACACATAATTTAATCCGGGACAAAGTAGCCTCCTGTCACTCCTGCTGTCAAAAAACAACCTGATCAGAGAATCCTGTAACTTATATAGTCTGATCACTCTATTTCCTTCTCTTCAAGTGAGATGTTCCCCATGCTGTGAGATTCTGGGCATCGCAAAATCACATTTAACTCTGGATCACATGCAGACATCATGAAACCCAGTGCCGGCATCAGTTGTGATCTGAGAATGGAGTTTTATGTTGTTTCATCGTGTTTCATCTTAACATAATGATTATCTGTGCAAACCATAGAATGCATATTCAGCTTCTTGGAAAATATAAAAATGTAATATAAATAGTTGTTTTTCTAAGCATAAAAAACAATAATGTTGGTAACATTCACGTTTCATATTATTCAGTGTTGTTGAATTCTAAGCAAAAGCAGAGTAGAGGGTTTTACAGAATATTACAGTAATGATGGACAGCCATTCATTGCTGTTGGACATTGTCACACAATATATGGTCCAAAGAACTGTTGGCTAAACAATGGCTGAACAAAGCACATTCAGCTCAACCGTTCTTACACATGTTCTGTCCTTGCTAACAAATAGTGAAAATAGTTTTGATGGACATGCACATGTAATAGAGGTCAAGGTTCAGAACGCAATCAGCAGCCTATTGAAAACTAGTGTGTTCTAATAAAAGCCAGGACCTTTATCATATCTGGAGCTATTTCTGAAATGTCTTGTAATTTTATGGCAGTAAGCAATGGGTCACATGGGGTGAGTCGTGTACAATTAATGTTTTACCATGATTTTATGGAATGGTAGAAAAAACAAAGAGAATGTATTTAATGTATGTTTAATGTATGTCTATCAGCAACATTCACACAGCTATAGTGATGTAACGTCTGTATGCTCTGAGTGATGTATAGAGTAACGGAGAGAGAAGTATGGCACACTAAGAACTCCCTGAGAAGAAGCAGAGGAAGCTACACATTATAAAAGACAGAAAACCTAAATGTTTGTCTGTTTCGATCATTTGTCATCTTTTTTTCTGGTGATTCTAAATCCATGACCTTTTTAAAACTGACAATGAGACTGAACTAGAGAAAGCGCGGAAGTTTCACTGCCCCAGATTCCTCTACACTGTACACACGCATACACACGGCATGACTTCGGTTTAGTGCTGCTTTCCATTTCTGTGGTGGGTATTTTTCTAAAGGTGTGTGGCACATCTGTGCTGCCATTGTTTATTCATGCAGCGGAGCCTTTGAAATGTGTTAAAATGCTTCCCACTCATTATAAAACTCCTGCCACCCATGGATTAGCACTTTGATGTCACCAATCCTGCTTCAAAGGCTGCTTTCAGTGCCATTAATCAGAGTTTAGCCTCTGAAGACACAGCCAGAGAAAACATTTGGACATCTTGTGCAGAAACTTTTGAAACGCTCAGACTGCACTGCATATGCTACAGTGGGACTCTGTCTCCTGTATAACAGTGGTGTGTGTGTGTGTGTGTGTGTGTGTGAGAGAGAGAGAGAGAGAGAGGGAGAGGAGAAGTAAGAAGCTTTAGCAGGTCAAAATGTCAGCACAGCAGGCCTGTTTATTTGTTTGTTCTGGGGTAGTACACTACTGCTTCATATGGGTTCACATTGAGAACATGACTTTGTGTTCAGTGTTATCAACAAATCCTTATATGTTTGAAATGGAAACACTGAAAGGGAAGCAATAATGTTCCTAACTTTAAAGTAATTAAAGGTTTGGTTTTTTTAAAGATTTTATTTCATTTTCATATTCATTTAGTGTTCATACAATAAAAAAGTGTAGATGACATTATCAAATGGTGCAAATACAAAAATCTGTTTTAAAAACGTATTTGTTTAAAATAACACTAAGGAAAAGAAAAGCCTAAGCTGTGTACTTGTTGTTTACCAGGTAATCTGGCCACTTCCAGAGCCAGAGTCACTGCAGCTTCCAGATCTCTTCCGCCGCAGCTCAGCGCAGGACGCAGCAAGGTACAAACCCAGCTCAGCAATGGATCTTATAAATCCTGCAAATTGCAAATTACTTTATTGATCATCTTTTCAAAGATGCATGGCCTATTATTTCTGTAGTGATAATCCATGTTTTCCACTTGTATCTTTCTGAATGTCTTTCTTCTTTGCTGTGCAGTTTTCAAAGCTATACCTTTGGTCAACTCATCCACCTTTTCTTTCCTGTACTCAGTCTCACTGTATTTTTATTGGTCCTGGATAGCTTATCTACAAATGCTCTAACTGGTAGAAGATAGTCTGGTTTGCTTATTATAATCAGAAGTATTAGGATTGGATGTAAATTTAGATTTAGATTTTAGGCTGAAGGGTTAGGGAAAGTTAAATTAAGGCACATTGACAAGGTGAGCACATTGAAAAGGGGTGCATTGAATATGCCTAAGTCAAATAGGTATAAAAATATACTGCATAGATATGCCTTTATCTTTCAGTTTACCTACTTTTAGTGGTAAATGTGTTGAAGTAATATATATTTTATATATAATATATTTATATATATACAAAATATATATTTTGATGAATTACTTTTCAATCCATCCACAAAACATCTACAGTAGACAATCAAAAACATGTTATTCTGTCTTTTCTAACTTCTTCCCAATGTTTAACATTAGGCTCTACAGTCTTACTGTTCTATGAATGTGTGCCAGCTCTCTTCTTACTCACCTACTTACCTGTATCTGTTATCCCTACCTCTGTATTTTCAAATGGCTTTCCCTACTCTCAGTCTCCTAAATACCTGCTAAAGGTAAGAATCTTTTAAGAGTTGCTTAGAGTCTCACTTCTGCCAGTTTCTCTAGTTTTATTTATGCCTGCTTACATTGTTACTAGACTGTCGTTTACAATTTGTCTGAGCCATTGTCTGCCGAGTGATTAACAGAGTTTGCAGCCGTTTGAGTAGAGCGGAGTGAACACATAAATGCAGTCTATGCTTGTAGATGGTTTTTAATGATTCTTGACATTTATTTCGTCTCCCTCAGACAAGATTCTAGTAGAAACCATTACTTCCTTATCTATATTAAGTGTGAGCTCATGTCTTCAGTGATTAGAAAGTTCAGAATGTTCTCCCTTTATAGCTGAGAGATTATTTTGTGCTTCCACCATCATTTGTGAAAACTTTTTTTTTGCTCCAATCAATATTGTAGTGACTTTACAAACAGCAGCAGTGGAAGATGAGAAGCTTCACAGAAAGTTACAGGCAAGACCAGAAGTGGGACAGATAGTGAGTGAGGTCTTGTTAAAACGCTCAAACAGGAATTTCACTGTTTCCTCTACTTTTCTTTTAGACACGTTGGATATGGGCAGCTGACAGAGCCTCCAATTAAAGAACGTAGTGAGAACCAGTGAAATAAATTCTATGCATACCTTTTCTCCCCATGCTCAGTAGAAATGAAATATTAAGATATGCACTTTGCTGTATAGACTCGCAATAAAATATTTATCACATCGTTAAATTTGATGAGTCCAGGAGAGGAGATGGCTGTTAAGGGGATCATATTGTGTCCTTGTTAAAACAGTGCTGCGAAGCAGCGGCTCGTTTGCAGTGATGTTCATTACTGAAAGGACCCTGAAGTATTAATGCCATCTTATAACATTTGCACCAGTCCTGCACAATGTTGGTTTTAAGTGTTTATTTTCTAGCAACACACAGACAATAAAATCAGCCTTTATAATAATCCCATTTTAACGGGAAATACAATTGTGTTGTATAGTTCATTTACAATTCCACTGGGGGAGAGACTTACCCATGTGTTAAACACATTCATACACGGTATGTAGAATTGTGCTTGATGTTGGACTTGTGTGGGTTCTGAATGTTTGAAAATATCAGAATCTTCAGTCAATTCACATGTTTCTGTGTAATAGAAACATTGCGAACATTTATTGAGATTCTTTCAGGAAGCCAAGTTGTGCACAAAATTGAGTTCACATTCACACATGTATTTTTCCATTTGCTCATTTATATGATCTCCTGGGAGAGTAAGTGTTATACATTAAATGTGTGTGATATGTCCCCAGGTTAAGAAAAAGTATATAAGAAGGGTTGACTCTTTTACGAACACTATGAGCACTAAAAAGCAATCAGGAAAAAATTATAGTAAATTCACTGCCAAGTATGTAGTACACCCCTCCTGCCTCAATCACTGCTAAAATGTCTATAAAGTCAAGTACGTAGTCATGTACACTCCATACAAAAATAGTGGCTGTAGAATGGATTGTGCCGAAGAGTTTTGCTTTAAATATGCCACTGTTATTGCTATCTTTGCCACAATTGAATTCATTGAATTTATGCCCTGCTTGGTCTGCTCTGGTAAACTGTAAGTGCATTTTTTTGAAGGAGAGGTGTCTAGGTTGCACAGCTCCAAAACAAGACTGCACAGGAGCCATGAGTTGGAACCTTCATGAAATGGCTTTTTATGGTCAAGCTCAAGATAGCCATGTGAGATTGCAAGTGTTGGCTGGAGTTGTGTATAGCATGCCACCGCTGGACTCTGGAGTGATCAAACTTCACACTTCACTGTCTGGCAGTTTTTCTCACAGAATACTACCTTTCATGCATATTGCCAAGTAAAGTTTAGCAGAGGAGGGATAGTGGTCTGGAGTTGTTGTTCAGGGTTTTGCCTTGGAAGGGTAAGACAATTTTCAAATTTTGGCTAGAATGTAAGGTGAAGGGAAATTCCATGTTAATGTCGACTGATTTGAAAAAGGATGAAAAAACTCAATGTGCAGTGGTTAAGTGATCATATATGTTTGGCTATATAGGGTCTCTGTGTTTTCATTATTTAAAACCATGGTTGTTTTCCAGCATTTTTTTCAGTTTCAGCTGTGCTGGAGTAAGACTAGAAAGCATAAGTTACTGTGTCATCAGAATGAAAAAATCACATCCAGTTTTCATTAATAAAAAAATAAACAATCCATAACTAAACAGTAAAATATCATTCAGAATGTTTCTGATGATGTTTTCCTTGCGCAGCTGCATATTGAATTGATTGCTGCATGTGTAAAACTAAGATACGCTTTTCAGACCATGGTTTAGAGAAAGTAATGTTCATTCACATATAATGGAATCTATAAAAATTGGGGGAAAAAAATCTATAATTGATTTCATCACATGTATCAAGAATGATCACAAAATCCATCTGTGATTCCAGTCCTAGATATGTGTGTTAGTAAGGTGGACTAGGGCTAAAATGTGTGCTGATGGTTTTAGGTGGATACCATGGAGATGATGAGACATCCAGAGGAGACCACCAACATGAGAAGACAGACTGTTGCATCCTACTTCCGCGTGAGTGTCTAGGATCAGGCATTCCAACTTCAAATGGAGTTGAATGTTATTTCATATTTTGCACTGTTCTGTACCACAGTTTTATATCCCTGAACCCTATCAGTTTGAATTAATCATGTTTCCATTCATTCATTTTCACTCACTATAATACCCAGCATGCATTGCACAAGTACATTATGCAACCCCCGGTTATCCAGTCCTGACTAAGACCCTAGCCACTGAGCTAAAGGCTAATAAATACATCCAAGATAGCATTAGTATAGCACCTGTCCTGAATGTTGAAAAAACTGTAACATTATCCAAAAACAGGGACAAGTTATTTAGAGACAATCATGAAAAATCTTTCAGCCAGAAAACAGAAGCCAACCTGAGTTGTCTGAGACAGCTATGTAAACCTTAATAATAGAAGGAGACTTCCCAGCCTCCAATAGCGACTGAAGAAAGGAGGGAACTGACTCTATTCGTCCAATAAATATGATCAGTCCATCTACAGACACACAAATCTTCAAATGCTCGGGTAGAGGGAGTGTGCACATTCAAGATTGTGGAGTTAACTTGGGGAGTGCACTGCTATAACTGCAATACCCTGAGGGCCTCATCCACACTTGGAGAATCTGTGGGTGTGGGTGCCAAACTTAACCCAGTAGCTGGGACAGCAGGTCTTGCATGAAGCGATGTTCGCAAGAAGGCCCATGTAATAGGGATATCCTGAGTACAATCCATGGCCGAAATGGCCACCATGGGGCCACCAACAGAATTCTGTGTCCCTTTAAGACTATCCAGAAGGGCTGGAACAAGTGGTAGTGTTGAAAAGGCGTAAAGGACTGGGCCAGTCGTGAGCTAGAGCATCCTGGCCCAGCAAACCATTCTGATGCAGTTCTGGAAATCATGGTGCTGCCTATGTCCAGTAGGTGCCTGGCTATGGGGGACAAAATGTGACCTTAAAGTGTGAAATCAAGTGGTAGTGGCAGTTAGAAAGTGTACTTGCCCAGATAACTTCATTATTAGCTCTGAGCTATGATTTTGTTGGTGGGTCTGCATTCAGCACTGGGGCAGTGTGGATCAGCCATCAGTCCCAAAACAGGCACTTGTCTTCACTGATATTGATGCTGGCATGTTGGAGTGTTTTAACAAGGCCAACTTAATGGTGCTTTGTACCTGAACTGCAGACGAGGCTCACTGACACTAGACCTCTGAGACATGGAAGTGAAAGGGGACGCCCAAGGGGCTTGAGGGCTCTGTATTGACTGCTGTCTGGGAGGAATTGCCCAAGAGCTCTGCATTGGATGCTACTGGAGAGAGGATGTTGAAGTGGGATCACATCTGAGCCAGTATCACAGAGAGTGAGTCCAGCTGCTCATTAAGCATCTGTGAAGTTTTCTTCTTTTTTTGCGGAGCCTGAAGAAGGGGAGACAGCATTTGCCAAGTTTGGTGTGAGCAGAAGCCACAATCAGAGCTGCTTTGCTCCCAGATTCCAAACCAGCAAGCCTCTTTTGACGTTGAGTCAGCAGTATCATAACACAGCTAATGCATGAATCAGTTAAGGCCTTACGGAGGCTCCTGGCCAAGACGTTATGGAAAGTCATGACCATCAACTGGATCCAGAGTAGCAGGTCATTGTTAACAAGAGGGGATAGAAGTGAAATTCCACGCTCTCAGTGTGCACTAAAAGAGGGTGGAAGCGACTACATTGGCTTTGCAGAGCGAAGCTGGTGGTGTCAGAGACAAGGCTCTTGTAGACTCTTAAAATCCCAGCTGAATCCTGAGTTATCTCAAGGAAGCAGTGGATGATCCAGGTCTGGTGTCGAGCGCTTGATAGTACTTACCTAGCAAGAAGAGAAGGAGGGTGTGTGTGAGTGAGCTTCAAGCTTACTACGTCACTTGCTATGTCATGTTTGATGGATGTTTTGTCTGCAGTTGGCACAGCAGAGTATTTTTCAGCTGTAAGTATCGCCCTGGTGGTCAGGGACATCAAAATATAGCTACTTTGTACTTTTCAGTGTGTTTTTGTTTTTATCAACGTTTATTTCTTTACAGAGTTTTCTCAAGCCCTAAAACCCCTAGGGCACATTTTTGTAGCCTACCCTATATATCAGTTCCTAATCCTCGTAACTACGTAATGATTTTTTTGCTGTGGTTCTGTAGTGATACTAAAAGCCCTTTTTGGTTTCTTTTCTGATTTTCTGATACTTATCTGAAGGTTCATCAGGCAACGGAAATGGATTTTTAATAGCATCAATCCAAAGAACCTTGTACAGGGATAGTTATCGAGTATTCTATTGTAGTTACTGAATAATGTTAGGATTCTTAATCTTAGGAATGTCACGGCTGAGGGCCATAGATGGCCACCGTGCTTTGTTTTGAGTTTGATTCTGTGTCCTGTGCCTTTTGTTTTGCTATGTGTTGCCTTGTGTCACGTGTTTTTGGTCCCCCACCTGTTTCCTGTCTGTGTTCCCCAGCTGCTTTAGTTCCCGCGGTGATTGTCCTGTGTATTTAAACCTGCTTCAGTTATCCAGTCCTCATGTCTCCATCACCTCATTCCCTGCCTGTGTCTGCCCGTGTTTTGTAACCACAGTTTCTAGTTCTGAACGGCCACTGCGCCTATTTCTTTTGTCTTGTTTTCTTTAAATAAAGTTATCGCGAGAATGGATCCCAGTCTGCCAGCCTGTTCCTTACTCAGAGGGAGCTCAGAGTGTGGGCTTCGCGGCCCGCACTCTGACAAGGAATGATTTCAAAATGATTGATTATTGGGTATAATGACTGAATAATAGTCCTTAGGTTCACAAGGTTAACCTGCTCTGCCCATATTTCAAAACAGTAAAAGATATCGATACCAGTGACACTATAAAATACTACATTTAGCCTTTCACTGTGTAATGTGATTTGATGCTGACGCGTGTGCTTTGCCTTTGTGTGTATGGCAGTACTCTCTGATGGATCTGCTGTCTAAGATGGTGGTGGGCACCCCTCACTTTGTGCGCTGCATTAAACCCAATGATGACCGGCAGGCTTTGCGCTTCTTTGAGGAGCGTGTGCTGGTACAGCTCCGCTACACAGGCATCCTAGAGACTGTCAACATCCGGCGCCAAGGCTACTCTCACCGTATCGCCTTTAGTGAATTTGTTAACAGGTAAGAGAACAACACTCGAGTGAAGAAACACACACACAACGGCTGTAGCTGTCACTCAGGAAGCTTGTTGAACAAGCCACATCACACAAAACACGGCTTGTTAATTAGAGGGAATAAGTGGGACAGATTCACTAATGTGTAGTTATTAACAGGAAAACACTACTCCCTAAGAGAAGGATGACAAGATTCAGAGGAACGTAGTTAGCGAATGAGGGCAGAGGCGCAGAATGAAGATTCAAAGCAGGATGTTAATAAGAACATGTAGTCGTTTATTGGTTGTTTCCTAATTTCTGTTTCTGGCAGCCATAGGGAACTAAACCAGGAACAAATACAGCTCTGCCCTACTACAAGCCATCTTCCTGTATAAAAGTGTGCAAATTCTGTTTGGACAGAAATGAGGGCACAAAATTCTTTTTCTGAAATGAGGTGACATTGTTGACTAATGCAAACATGCTCGGAGACTCAGTCCAAGAAATCCACATTTGATCAATTATGCCATGAATGTGGCCTTATTTCTAGCAAGCAGAAAAACCACAGTGGGACAGTGGGGGAATATAAACTGAATTGTAACTAGCTAGAACTTGTGACTAGCACGAAGACCCCCAGTCTGTTAGCTCTCCTTCTCCTGAGAGACTTTTAACTGTAAAAATACTACACCACCTCTTCTAGACTAAACGAAAGAATGCTTCTTCCACTCAGTCTTTTGTGAAGGCTAAAGAGGTTATTTTGATTTAATTATGTTTTAGCAATGAAAGTGGATTATGTCATTGATAATTGAATGCTAAACTGTGAATGGAAATATAGCAAAAATAGATTTTGTGCCTTTAATTAACAGGGCAGGGGTGCTTTGATGGGGTAGACCAATTTTTTGTGAAAGGGGATTCATGGAGAATAATTACATTTTGGAGGCTTAGGCAGTACATAGATTTGAG
This sequence comes from Brachypetersius altus, assembly GCA_037974465.1. Taxonomy (NCBI): domain Eukaryota; kingdom Metazoa; phylum Chordata; class Actinopteri; order Characiformes; family Alestidae; genus Brachypetersius; species Brachypetersius altus. Next base: position 14,316,054 of record JBBPDB010000002.1, read on the forward strand.
CAATCTCCCTCTTCCTCTCTTCTCTCTCTCTCTCCCTCTCCCTCTCTCTCTCACCCTCTCTCTCTCTCTCACTCTCTCTCTCTCTCTCTCTCTATCTCTCCCAGCCCTTTAACTCTCAGCCCAAAGAGAAAATTGACATGTAGGTCATCTCTTTTACATAAGCGTCTCACACAGTTTCACTCTCCTCCAAAAGGGACACAACAAACTCCAGGCGCTCTTGATACTTTTCCTTGTCATCTTTTAGATCAGAGAACTGTCCTGATTATCTAGTTTTTTCCCGCTAGACTGACTCTGGCTGTCATGGACCTCAGTGTTTTGTGACCACTTTATCCATATTTAGTGAGTTTAATAATGGCTCAACCAGGGCTGTGGATGTAAAGCCCTGAAGCCCACCTCTACAAACTGGTTTAAATTTGTATGACCTTATCAGAGTTTCTGTGTATGAAGCCATGGAGGAGTCCTCTTTGTATTCATCATCAAAGAGATAACAGGTATCAACATGAATTAATATAAAAGGCAGTGGGTAGTGGTGAATCAAAGAGGCTTTTCCTCCAGGAAACACAATAAGTTGTTATCTTCCTCCGCAGTGCGAGTGAACACCCAGGATCAACTTGGTCCTTCATGAGCCTTGATGTTTCTGAACAAAGACCCTTAGGTCCTACTGCTGCTGGTGGTGGTGCTTCTAAAAGAATGAGTGTGGGGCACTGTGCACAGCCAGCAAAGAGGCCCAATGTCTTAAAGTTTTGATGTTTGTGGGTGAAGCCACCTACTAACACTACTGACAACTGAAACATTTTGTAATTCACAGCTCAACCGCAAATGGCTTGCATGATACAGCAAGTACAGAACGTTTTCATGTGTTGTTTTCTGTGTCTTTTATGTTGTTGTAATCTCTTATTGTGTTGTCATATGCACAATATTTTATTTCCAGGGAAATGAACAGAAGTTAAACACTCTAAGCAAAGGCACAAATTATGAGGGGACATTGGGTCACTGACATTAGAGGATAAATGTAGTGCAACTAGGGGAAAACTGGGATGGTGCAACTGCATAGAATCTGAAAACCGTAGTGATGGTGACACTGGGTAGAAGACTCAGAAAACAATAAAGATTTTAAGCATCAATGGCTTCAGGGACAACAGCCAGAAAAGAAGTGTGTATTTTATATGCTGCCTCTATGTCATCTTTTCATAATGTTACGAGAAACAATAGTGCAATACAATGTTACCAATTAAACTTTGTTATTCTCTTGATTTTTGTATTGTTTTTGAGCATTTAATTCATTACAGAGCCAATAGATAATTGCAGTACACTTTAAATTTCTGTATATGATTCCGCCTTCTACAGCATTAATGCTGTTGTTCTGGTCATCCATGCTATTTCTATTGCTTTTGAAGCTTAAAGTTCCTTTTATAACACAGACAGCATAAAACTAAAACAAACTATTAATTACTTTATTCACTTCACCCTTAAAATCCACTGCATACTTCCCTCAAAATAACCACGTTTTTTGGGGAAATGCTGCCTCTAATGCCTTTCCATCATTCCTCAGGTACTATTATCTGGCTTTCCGTGCCCATCAGATGCCAGAGAGCAGTAAAGAAAACACTGTGGCTATCCTACAGAGGGCCAAACTGGACAACTGGGTTATGGGCAAGACCAAGGTACAGTCATCATTCGCTGCACACCTTACACTGCTTCAGACAGGCAGCAGAGTGATGAAATACCTGTTCCACACCACACAGGACTGTTTTCCCACCCACTCCATTGCATACAAAACAAACTCCTCTCTTTGATTCCCTTGCTCTGTCTTTAATTCTCCCTGTCTTTCATTTTCTTCTCTCTCTCTCTCTCTCTCTCTCTCTCTCTCTCTCTTTCTCGCTTCTTTCCCTCACTCTCTTTCTCTCTCTCTGAAGAGTTAAATCCCTGAGCAGAGAGAGGTTGTTATCTATGAGTCTAATTGACCAGATGGTTGGCATCTGCAGCTTTGAAAAAAAAAATGAAATAAGAAGTTCAAAGAGTGCTATTCCCCTATAAACCCCTTGATTGCAATCATTGTGTGTTTCTGTGAGGTGAGTGAAGGTACCGTCTGTTTGCACACGACTGTGTGTGTGTGTGTGTGTGTGTGTGTGTGTGTGTGTGTGTGTGTGTGTGTGTGTGTGTGTGTGTGTGTGTGTGTGTGAGACAGGTGTTTCTGAAGTACTACCATGTGGAGCAGCTGAATCTGCTGTTGAGAGAGGTGATGGCTCGAGTGGTAGTGTTGCAGGCCTACACTAAAGGCTGGCTGGGGGCAAGGAGATACCGCAGAGAGAAAGAGAAACGCAACAACGGAGCAGTTATCATTCAGTCAGGTACAAAACAGTCGGACAAAAGTTCTAGGATGTTTGGATGGAAGCACTCTTCATTTTATTTCTCTTTTTTATGATTATACTTATGTGTTTTTTTTAATCTGTACAGTACTGCTGTAGATTATTACTACAGATACATGTATCCTTTCTTTTCTCTCTCTCTCTCTCTCTCTCTCTCCCTCTTTCTCCTTCCTTCTCTTTTTCCTCTCTCTAGCCTGGAGGGGTTATATGGCCCGTCAGAATCTGAAGCAGGTCAAGCAGGAACGAGAGAAGGCAGCAGTACAGATTCAGTCAGGTACTCGCCTTCCTCACCCTGTGTGACCACTCCTCCAGGAGGGAGCTCATAACTGCTTGGCTGCTTTTTCCTAGAAAGACCATGGATTTCCCATGTGCTTATTCTTGAAGAATCTTTTTTTTTTTTTCACAAAAAAGCCCGTAAAACAGAGATAATGAATTAATAATGCATAGAGAGAAAAAAAGTTTGAAAGTTTGGGCCACAGCATTTGGTCCCCATGTTTCAGTCGAACAGTGCATATTGAGACCCTTTCTTTCCTTTCATCTCTTTCCCAGTGCAGGCAGTGGAAGAGAGGAGGGGAGGGGGTGGGTTAGTGATGGAGGAGGTGGGGGTTTATCCCCCTTCTGTTTCCTTGCCACTTCCTCTCTCAAATTCCCGGCCTATTACAGCCCTCTCACATACCAGAAACAAGATGCCTTTTTATACTGTCAACCTTTTCATCTGAAATGTAAATGAATTCTTACTCACTGTGGCCTGGCAGAGATCAAAGCAGGCATATTAACCTTCTTGGGGCGCCCCCTCCCTCCTTCTCCTCCTCCTTTGAGGACGTGAGGACCAAGGGAGGGAGGGAGAGGGTGGTAGCAGGGTACCAGGGGAAGGTAGAAAGAGAGAGGGAGAAGGAGAGGGAGGGAGAGGGAGGAGAGATGCCATTGTTCTGCTTGCCCTCTCTTCAAGTGCTGCTCTCCCCTTTTGGCCACCCCTTCTCTCTCTTTGTCCCTTACTCACTCTCTGTCTCACTCTTGCGCACACTCTCTCTCGCTCTCTCTGTCTCTCTCCCTCTCTCTCTCTCTCTTTTTCACCTTCCCGTTAGCGGCCGTTTTTAAAGCTGCTTGTAAACAACCCAGATAAACAGATCTCTTCGGGTGTGAAAAACCAGGTCCCAGGCAGTGGTAAAACTGTTTGGGGGCGGGGGGGTGTAAATATATTATTATCATAACACTGCCAGTTCTTCTGTAACATGTGCCACTGCTGATTTTGTTGGTTCTCTTTGTTCATTTTAACTTATTCAAAAAGTCAGAAAATGCACACCTTACTTGCCATGTATCATGACAATTTCCATTTCACTCAACTGTAATTAGGCTTGATATCTCCCATCCTATGCTGACATAAGACTGACCATTTGTTTAAAAATGATTAACTCCTTCCAGGATATGAGTACATTTTGGTGTGAATGTTTGCAAGTGTTGTTTGTCTTCATAGGGCGTTCGGCGATCTTTTGGATAAATCTAGGGCCTCAACCTCCCACTATATTGCGGCGACATGTTCACATTGTTGCGAGTGGCTCTTTGAGTTGATTTGCATTAGCATGTTTGAAATAAACAGAGGCCTTTCACACGCTGTGAGAAAACATCACCCAAATACAATGTATCAGATTATCCACCAAAACACTCCCCCAAACATTTACTTCTTCCTCTCTCTCTCTCTCTCTCACTCCCACTCTATCTCTCGCTCTCTCGCTCTCTCTCGCTCTCTCTCTCTCTGTCTCTCTCTCGCTCTCTCTCTCTCTGGATTGGGCAAGTTTTTTCTTTTTTTAAAGTCTGCAGCTCGTCTGGTCACTGGGCCGCTCTCACTTGTGTACTGATTAGAAAATGAAGCTTTAATTGGTGAATCGCATTTAAACTGGAATACATGAATGTTTCTGCATTTTTAGTCCAACTGCTTTACTTTCATGTGTATTCAGTTTTGGGTTGTTTCTTTCCACAGTTAATTTGTAAGTCATAAAGCGTTAATTACTTGCTAAAGTAATAACCGATACTTGATCATACTTTTTACTGCATCTATTCAACAAATGCTGTGTGTATGTTTGTGTGTATGTGCGCATGTTTATATGTGTGTTTGGGTTTGTGTGTGTGTGTGATTTATGGCAAAAAGAATTGAACCAGTGATATCTGAAAGACAAACATTTCATGCAAAATGTCCAACTTATAATAACTTAAACTTTAGTGTGTGTATGCGAGTATCTCATGATGTTTAAATGTGTGTATCGCAGCCTACAGAGGACACAGAGTCCGTAAAGAATTACACCACAACCGCCGGCATTCTTCACCTTCCCTATCATCTGCCCGGTATGTTCAAGAAGTCTTCTAGGACTTTTGGAGTGAGTGTATGTGAGCGCGTGTGTGTGTGCGTGCGCATACGCACGCTCACTTGCATGTCCTTGCTTTAAGTACATGAGTTTGTTCCTCACAGTAGGGTTCTAGAGCTGCTCAGAGATTTCATAGATGTCTGCATGTGCGTGTGTGTTCTGTTGTGTACTTTTGACCAGGCCATAGTTAAAGACATGAAAGCTCCATTCAGGTCAGTGTGTGTGTGTGTGTGTGTGTAGCTAGACTGTAGTTAAACACATGAAAGCTCTCTGCAGGTCAGTGTTTGTGTGCCTGTGGTGCTTCCCTACTGAGCTACTTTCACTGCACTGTTTACATACTCACTCTCTCACTCTCTTACTCACTCACTCTCACTTACTCTCTTACTCTCTCATTCACACACACACACACACACACACACACTCTAAAAGCGTCAAGGAGAGCAGAGTTTGGAATATTAATCACAAGCGAGCTTCCCAACATTATTCTCTCTCTTTTTTCCTTGTCCTTCCTTCACGCTCACCTCTCTCCTCATCTTTTTCCCTCCCTCTCTCCCTCCCTCTAATAAGTATAATGAATATTTTCCCTCCACATAACACCAAACTTCCACCACAATGCAGAAAGGAGGGTCTGTAGTGGGTGCCAGATGTATAAAAAGGAGTGTGTGTGTGTGTGTGTGTGTGTGTGTGTGTGTGTGTGTGTGTGTGTGTGTGTGTGTGTGTGTGTGTGTG
>JBBPDB010000002.1:14346528-14378917 GCA_037974465.1 Brachypetersius altus
CTCTCTCTCTCTCTCTCTCTCTCTCTCTCTCTCTCTCTCTCTCTCTCTCTCTCTCCCTCTCTCTCTCTCTCTCTCTTCTCTCTCTCTCTCTTCTCTCTCTCTCTCTTCTCTCTCTCTCTCAGTCTTTGTCTCTTTTTTTTGTTATTTTTAATGCAAAAACACATTTTGCTTTGATATAAATGACAAATGATACACATGTTGAAGAAATAAATACAAAATGTAATGACAATGCACTTTTGATGGAGGGGTTTAGAGTGCACCCTGTGGAGCAGCTGGGGGTTTCCAAATTCATGTAGAACATCAGGGATGTTTTTGTCCAGAGGAATTTGCTTTAATGTGACTTTGTGTTCTGCTTTCTTTGTTTTTTTTTCCTTTCCCAAGCCTATATACAGACAGTCACTGACAGACTAAGTGAAACACTCACTCACACATTTGAAATGTTTAATTTGGATTAGCAAGGAACATACATCATCCAAATGAGACCCATATTATTTTATTAAGATAAGATAGATAAGATGTGCAGCTGGCAGCCTAGTGTTTAGGGCGTTCGTCCTGTGATCAGAAAGTCGTGGGTTTGCTTCCCAAGACCGCTAGGCACCTCTGAGGTACCCTGAGCAAGGTACCGTCCCACACACTGTTCTCCGGGTGCCGTGTTCCTTGCAGCCCCCTGTTTCACTTGGTGAATGGGTTAAAGGCAGAGTTTGAATTTTGTGCTGTTCACGTATGACAGAATGGTCACTTTTACTCATAAATCTTTATTTTCATTGTTACTTTTTCAAGGAACAATGATATTTAAGGTGCAGTCAACTCACTATGTAGGATAGAAGTAACACACCATTGCTGTATTTGCAGTTTGTCACTATTTAGGGCTGCCTTAAACAGTACACAGTGCATAAAAGATGTGTGTATACATAACATTTTCTTCCTGTACATTGGCAGAAAGGACAACAGATATTCAGTTGCCACTTTAGGGGTAAGGTTGGTTCTTTCAGGGCGCATGGGACTGGCTTAATGACCATAGCAGAGGAAAGCTTCGAATGTAGAGCAGAAAGCGGGAGCTTTGCAGTGAGAGGACCTCCCATGCTCCCCTCTGGGGCTGTATGTGTGTGCCCTTATCAAGTAGGGGCATATCTCCATTTCAAAGCCTCCTATCTACTTAGAAAGTTCAGGAGGCCTTACAATGTCTATTCTGTAATTTAGATTTCTGATAGCCTTCTTTCATTAAATGTAGCCTATCAAAAACTAATAACGATAAAATCATTAAATTTAGGCCTCCTTAAGGAGTCAGATAACCAGCTTCCTCTCTCTTGATCCCCCTCTCCAAGAGCGAGACACAGAGACAGCTCCAAAGCAGAGATAAGGCTGTTATGATTGTAGAACATCTCAAAAACCATCCGGAAACTTCCTCCTCCACTGTGATCATCATCGTCTGCATCCAGACACCTCCACTGATGAAATGCTGTTGTGTTGGTAGTGGGAAGGAAGGGGGGAAAAAAGAAAGTGCTCTGTAAAATATCAGCAGAAACATGTGTTTTTTCCTGCTCAGATGTGTAGGGCAAAGCTGTGTTGGCATCTAGATTTGTGGCGCTGTTTTTTCAATTTGCATATCATTTACTTCATCTGCCTTTGTTGACACCCCAGGGCCCAGGCATAGATTTTGATCTTTATAGGAAGGGTGATGGGACTCGGAATGTTCTCTCTCTCTCTCTTTCTCTTTCTCTCTCTCTCGCTGTCTCTCTGTCTCTGTCTCGCTCTCTGTCTCGCTCTCTGTCTCTCACACACACACACACATACAAAAGGTTAGCCAGCTCTACAGTTTGTGAGTGAAGTCTCATTCAAGCCATTAAAGTTTATTAGTGCTATAAATTGAACATTTGTTAAGACCTAATGTTGCCTTATGTTATTGGCGCAGTAAACTTGAACTTAGTGATATTGCACTTTGCTACTGAGAGTAAAACAATTGTTGTAGACTGACCAGTAACCATTTGTGTAATGCCTATCATGGTAATAGCACTAATTCATTTCTCCTTTTCATCTCAGTTGCCAAAGAATACGTGTTAAGGTTGATGTTCAAAACTCTTGAGCACTGAACTAACTGCACAACAACACGGTGCCTGAAGTAATATGGCGTGTGTAGTACTGCGCGTGTGCCTGTGTGAGTGCGTGTTCACTTCTGAAGCCCCAATTATAATTGCTGCCCACTGTGTCCAGTGTTGCTCTGGTCTCTCTGGATCAAGAGGTAATTAGAATATTCCTTGTGCATTATTCCCTGGCTGAGAATACTCCGTCCCTCAGAAGCACTCTGCCTGAAATAGGTCACTCCTACAGCCGCGAGTGTCTCTTTAAACTACACGGAATCCGTTAACGGAGATCTTGCTCCCTTGATTATTTTGGCCCTGCTTTGGCATGGAAATCAATTTGGAAAAAGCTCTCAAGTTTTTTTGTCTCAGTGAAAACCACTGAAGTGCCGTGCCTTGGTGGAGTTCCTCTTTCACTAATTTCTTCCCTCTTGTTGCCATGGGTCCTGGGTAGCCACTACCGTATAAAAGCAATCAGAGACTTGCAAATTAGTTGAGCATGACACTACTTTATATAACTCACAAAGTAGACCATGAGATCACTCTGTGGCCAAGCACTGAAATCATACCTTTAAATTTTCAAGCAAAACTGTCTTCTTTTTAACTAACAAGAGTCACTGTAGGCCTAAACCTTGCACCAAAAGCCCAGATGAGGTAAACTGAGTAGATCTTGCACCTGCCTTCTTTAATACCTCTCTGTAAAAGCATGATTGCCCTTTGTTTTCCTCTTATTAAAGTGCCACACACATCTGGAGCTGCAGACAAACTCTTTTAATGTGGTCCATGTTGTGCACCACTGAAGTTACTCCTTCCATTTTAGCTGTTTGTTCTAAGCTGTGTTCTTCCCCTTTTTTTTCATTGCACTGAAAGCAGCGCGCCACATTTCAGATATTTCAGAGGCATAATCCTTCAGTAGAAGGTAGAAAAGTATTTATTGTCAGACAGGATACTCTGTCTCATATTAATAGTGAGGGCAGACTTCAAAGGATGAACACAAATAGGCTTGCATTGTCCTGCCTCTATATCCTCCAGAGTTCAAAGAGAGAGTTTGAATAGCAGTGTTTCTAAAGCTTCTCTTTCAGACCTGCTGAGATGTAAAGCAGGTAACCTGCTATTGATACACGCGCACACACTCACACTCTCACACTCAAACACACACATATATATACATGCATGGAGTTGCTGTTAAATGTTCTCTACAAAGCTCCATGCAAACACTATGCAGCATAATCACACAGTTATGTTGAAGCTTAAAGCACAAGCTGTGTGTGTCGTCTTTACAGTGCCTCCCTGCTGCCTCTCTTTAGTGCTGAATGAACAGGTAAGTTTAGGATATCGGCAGATTAAGACTGTGATGCTCTTAACCTCACGCAGTGATTGATGCCTGAGTGAGGGACAGGCGTAACAGCCAAACAGATGTCAGATGTGCGGGGGGGCTCTGTGTCAAAGTGCCCTCCCTATAGACTGCATTAATGAAGAGAGAAAGAGAGAGAGAGAAGGGGAAGGAGATAAAAGAGAGTGTGGAGTACGCACATCAAAGAGTTGCTAATGATGGGAGATGCCATTAGGGGTTGTAGTGGCCTTTGTTTCGGCTTCCTAACACCTGCAATTTGTTGAGGGCTTTCTATGTACCAATGAATTACCCCCATTTGCATGACCACTGAGTGAATACAAAAAAGGATAAAAAGTAAGACCCCTGAAGAGTTTGTGTGGGCTCAGCCCCAAACGCTACTTCACTTCTCTTAAGGAATAGCGAAGTGATTACGGAGTTGATGCTGCAGCACAGAATGACGTTTGATGAACTCGATGTAGAAGCTGTCCTGTCCCTGTCGCCTATGAGATATAAAATATAAATATGATGGAGGCTCTGGCTCCTAGGTCGAAGTAGAGCCATGGTTTACTCTACCAATCTGAAAGACCATATGGGTGAGCATGTACTCCATCTACTTTGAAAATTAGCTTATTTAACGTTTCTGGGCCTGCGGGGGTTGGAGGGAGCTCTGGAGAAAATCAGAGCGTGAAATTGCGATTAGCCCCCGTTGTTTGTACGGACTGAAGGAGGCTACAGGACTTGGCATGGCCAAAGGTGTAACCTGTTTTGTTTGGCCTTGCTGAAGCCCTCCCAGATGGACTGAGCAGCTGCCATTGAGTAAATGCGGGGTGGGTGCACACAGCGAGGACGGCTCAGGCCCTGTTTAGACTCAGGGAGGCAAAGCATCAAATCTGTCCCTCTCAGTCAGGAGGAGCAGCGGAGAGAAACTCCTCCAGCTACGCGTGCAGCCCACAACATTCACCTCCCCACTCTCTCTCCTGCTTGACTGCTGTATTTGGCTCAGTGCTGCACCTCCTCAAGAGTTGATGGCTCACACTGATAATCAAAACTTAATCGCCCCATTATCTGTTTTTGGATGAGGGTCAGTTTCCTAACTCTCTGAAAGAAGCACCAGCAATTAACCCCTTAAACCCTAAAGGCCTACATCCAACGATCATTTAACTTATAATGATCATATAACTTATTCGTTTATTTCTTAGTAAGTATAGGTACCTTAATAGTAAGATTAGAGTTAAAACAGGTAATATTATGATACATTCTACAATAATGACGTTAGTTAGTAAGACAGTGTCTCTTTGTTGTGCAGCTTCCATATGAAAGAAAGCAATTCACTATAGTTTTGTATTTATAGTGTAAGGAATATAGTGTAAGGAATTGTAAAATGTGAGATGTAATTAGAAGGAACGCTGCATTCTAAATGAAACGTTTTAATAATTCAGCAGCAAAGGGGGTCACATATTTTCCCGAGGACAAACACCCCTATCACCAGACTTTAAATATTATTCTACAAATATAATGTACAAAGATGTGAGAATTGATGTGAGTGTATGTTTTCAGTTTTTTTTGTGTAATTCAAAACTGATCAACCTGAGGAAAGCAGAATGTGACCCCAGCAATTACCCTGTGCTGACAGCCCCCAGCAGCCGATGGCTGAGTTGCCACACACGGAGCTGGGGCTGCTGTTGGGATGTTGACCTCTCCCTTCTCTTGTGACCCCCAGTCTGTCTGCATACCGCCTGGGCCAGGCCTTTAAACGTGCAGCCTTTGCCTTTGCCTGGCAGCATGAAGAGAGGCAGCGTATCAGATTTCAGGGGAAAATGTTAGAGACTGGGGAGTGCGGAGTTGGGCTGCAGTGCACTAGAGGCTGAGTACAATGGCAGCTTTCTGTCAGGCAGGGACTTCAAAGGCTCGCTGAGTGACTGCTCTGAGTTAGACTTTGTTGTAGATCACTGAGGAAATTCACAGATGTTTTCTCATACGAGACACCATTACAGCGGCTCAAGTACCCAGTAGCCCCGAGCATTTCTCTCTCTTCTCTCATTTCTCTCTCTTTCTATCTTTCCTGCTCCATCTCTCTCTTTCCCGTGCTCCCTTTCTTGTGTGGGAGACAGATGTGGAACCAATTTTTCTTTCTTCTTTTTTTTTCCTGCCGTCTGTCCAGAGAACATGAAAAGTTAGACAATTTATTCACTTTAACCTGTCTAAGAAGCTCTCAAAAATAACGTAGCTAAAAATGTCAATGCTTTTTTTCTGTTTAACCCACCAACTACGAAGTACAATTCAGCAAAAAGTTAGAGTTTAAGTTGATCTAATTTAAATCAGTGTAACCAATCACTTTTCTTTATATCATTAATTAATTGTTTCTCTTTCTCTCTCTCTCTCTCTCTCTCTCTCTCTCTGTCTATCTCTCTCACAGATTGCCTTCTTTTGTTTCTAAAAATATAAATGTATATATTTCATTCAGTGGTGAGAAATTGCAATTTAAATATTTATTATTAAAACTTTTGTTACATTTCATATGTTTATTGTGAATAATAAAGATGTCACTTGTTTAACCTAAATTCAGAGACTGCCAGGCCTTTCCTCTTTTAGTATTGTTCATTCGAATTGTTTTTGTTTGTGTGTTTTGTCTGTTCTTATCTTTGACTTTAGTTCTGTGACATTTCATGTTTCATATTTTATGGATTTTGTAGGCACTGCTATACATTTTTTCAGTATTTGTCAATTTAGTCAGTATATAAAAGATGCTCTTCAAATGTGCTCTGTGGATATGGTAGATATTCCTGGATGTTAACTGGGTTTCAGCATGATGGGACTGATAATATGTCACATAAAGAGAGAAACGCTGCTCTCTAAAGGACTGAATTTGTTTTGAAATTGAACTGAAATTGTTCCACCCTAGTTACACATCAACACTAAACCAGTGGGGCACAATGGAAGAGAGGAAAGGTTTGCTCACGTAATAAATGATGATTGTTTTATATGAAATTGATTATATGAACCTGTATGTGGAGGGTTACCTGTTGCCTGTCTGTAGTCGGTGATTGTACTGTTACCTTTGTCATCACACATTTCCTTCAGCTGTGTTTGATACCTCATCATCTGTGCGAAATAAAGTTGTTTAAAATGCTTACCAATTAAAGACCAGAATAATCGTCTACTAGTTATTCTGGTTTGTTTCTAAAAGTTTGACACTATAGTAAGTAGTCTGTTAGCATGAATACAGTTGACCTGTTTGCTTAAGTTTTTATTTTGAAACACTACAAATTATATAAACATGAACTGATTTATACATTTTATTGAACTCCTAATAGTCGAATGTCGGTACGGTACACATGAGCATTACAGGCATGTAATTGTGGGCTGTTGGTTAATGTACTGCCTGTGAGTTGATTGTGTCTTTCACATTGGATGGTAATATGTCTAAGGTGGTTAAAGGTGAAGAGGAACAAGAAGAATAGGTAAATTGAAATGTTGGACGCTCTTGACAATCCTCTGTGGGTTGCAGGAAAACGAAGATAGCCTTTGGGCCCAGCGGGAACCCTCCTCTGCCCCATGACTGTGTGCAGAGCCGTGGGAGAGGACTAGGAGTGCTAATCCCTTCAAAGCAACCGATCCACTTCAAAATCAGCAACTGCAAACTTTTGGGGGACAGTGGAGGTTCTTATAGAAAAGCAACCCAAAAGTGTGTGCTGTTTTTAATTGCTTCAGCCTATCCTTACATAGCCCAAACTGAAGAAATTTGTAATCACTGTTTTTCAGTCATTTTAACACTACCCTAACCACAGTTAACAGTTAAACAGTTAATCTGTTTTTATTCATTTAGAAGTTTAGCTTGTGACTTGGTATATCAGGAATATGCTTGGTTAAGGTGGTTAAGGTGTTTAAAGGTCACTGAGGTTCAGCTGGCCGCGTAGATAAAGTCTTTAGGCGGAGCAGAGGGAGGTGTGCTGAAAAATGTTTCCACTTTCCTAAAGATTGGGAACTCCTCCCTCCTTCACACCATCTCCCAGTAGCTCCTCGGGAAACACCAAAATAAGACATCATCCTGCTTTAGTCACTTCCACACCTTTAATTAGCCGGGTTTGCCAACAGTGACACCTTAATCACTTAACAAGTAAACTACTGAGGAATCATTTGTCATGTCCTTTGAATATGTCCCAATTAGGATGACTGCATGAATGTGGGAGCTTTTCCCCCACTTTAATTAATGTTAATGGAACTTAATTGTATTTTGTAAAAGAGGCCCCAAGCTGTCAAAACAAACTGCTGCATATTGTGAGAAATGTCTGATGATGTCTTTGGCCATAGGAGACATCCTAAGGAAATACAGATCAACTTTGTGGTGTTTTTTCCTGCCTTTGTGGAGCCACCGAACGTGTTTGAGTGTTGTTCACTCTTCAGTTCACGTGTTTTTTATTTTTTGTTTTTTTTAAAGAAGACATTTCAGTTTATTTTTAGCTGAAACAAAAAGGGGGGGGGGGGGGTCAGGATGATTATGAACTTTGTGTTGAATCCCATTATCCCCGTCTCTTTCGCCTCCCCTCGTGAAACCTTCCAACACGCCCGAACCAAGAGATCTCTCGAGATAACACGGCGGCATTGTCACAACGGGCCATGCTACAAATCCTTAATTACAAAAAGGAGGATCGGGTGACTCCGGCATCCAGTACGGGGGTCTCCAGGCGGCGAGGGGTCTTTGATCAAGAAAATCCAATTATTTGTGTATATACATTTCCCACATAGTGATTACTTCATTAATTGTCCCGCCTTTATCTCCACCCTTCCCATCCCCCCTAATAATCAGCCCTTTTATCCAGACCAACAAACACACCATAGGAGCTTTGTGGATTCAAAGGATTTGCTTCCCCCTCTCAAAGAGCCGCTATTCTTTGATGATTGGGCAGCGGCAAACTTCAAAGTAATAAATCTTACTCCTGACTGGCTGGCGGCCCACCAAAGTCCTTATCAAATCCTAAGAAGTGATCCTTCAGTCCTCAGATAGTCCAAGGATATCTCGAGGAGAGGAAGCGCCGGGGCTACACTTTTCCATGAGAAGACGCTTTTTCACTCATTTCTGCAGCGCTCGGAAACCTTCTGGTTAGAGACTGTGGAGGAGAGAGCGAGAAGAAAGTTTGCCATGGCAGCAGTGGCTGTGCTGAGAAACGACACTCTCCAGGCATTTCTTCAGGTTCGTGCGAACTTTTTAACATTATTGGAAAATGGGCTTTCTTTCTCTTTCTCGCTTGTTTGCTGTTTTAAAAAAAGTCTGCATGACATATCTTGTACTTAAACGTGAACTTTTGTTACGATCACGTAGGGATCAGGATTATTGTCGTGCTCTTGGATGTTTTTAAACGTTGTGAGGCAAAACAGATGTATAGAGTGTAGATACGCCCTTGTTAGCATCTTAGAGTTTCTTGACCGCGAGTAAAAGTGAAGGTTAAAGTCAGAGACTCCTTGGCAAAGTTGCGCCCCAGACTTTCTGACCTGATCAACCCAGTTTGTCTCTCTCAGCTGTAGTTTATCGCTTCCTAAATTGTCTCTGTTTTGATCATCCAGGACCGCACTCCCAACTCCTCTCCGGAAAACACCAAGCATTCTCCTCTGGCGCTCTTAGCGGCTACGTGTAACCGGATCGGCCACCACCACCACGGCTCGAGTCCGGTGGACTTCCTCCAGGTCCCATACGAAACCACGCTCGGGTCTCCTTCGCGGATTTTCCACCCATGGAGTAACGAGGGGGGTCCCCCGTCCAACTCCTCATTCGGACTATCCTCCAAAGCGCAGCTCTCGGCGCACCTGCAGGGCTCTTACACGTCCCACCATGAGCTCCCTCTGACCCCGCCGGCCGACCCCACATACCCGTACGACTTCTCCCCGGTCAAGATGCTGCCGTGCTCCATGCAGTCCACCTGCCCTCCTACCTACGTCCCGGCTGTCACATACGCGGCACCCACATCGATCCCACCTGCCATGCAGGGCTTCGTGGCGGGACACTCAGGCCTGGTTCACCAGCAGCAGAGACAGCTGTCCCCCAACCCTGGAGAGGACATCCCATGGTGGAGCCTCCAGCAGGGCAACCCCGTGAGCCACCCGTCCTCGCTCGCGCCCCACCGCTTCCCCATCCAAAGGAGCCTGGTGCTGGGACACACGGACTTTGCGCAGTACCAGAGCCAAATCGCCGCACTGCTCCACACCAAGTCTCCCCTGGCCACGGCCCGCCGCTGCCGCCGCTGCCGCTGCCCGAACTGCCAGTCATCCAGCGGCTCCAACGACGAGCCCGGCAAGAAGAAGCAGCACGTGTGCCACATCCCGGGCTGCGGGAAGGTGTACGGCAAGACGTCGCACCTCAAGGCGCACCTGCGCTGGCACTCGGGCGAGAGGCCGTTCGTGTGCAACTGGCTCTTCTGCGGGAAGAGCTTTACGCGCTCCGACGAGCTACAGAGGCACCTCAGGACACACACGGGCGAGAAGAGGTTCGTGTGTCCGGACTGTTGCAAGAGGTTCATGAGGAGTGACCACCTGGCCAAGCACGTAAAGACGCATCAGAACAAGAAGGGCAAGCCTCACGAAAAGCCCAACGACCACCACGTCAAGCGGGAGGACACGAGACACCTATAAAAAAGAAAACCACGACGACCGTAGACTATAGTGCAATACACAGTGAACCTGATAGAGCAAAGGACAGTCCATCAATCAGAATCAGAATCGCGTTTATTGGCCAAGTATGTGATCAAGATGAAGTTTCGATCGTTTGGAACTTTCTTCACAGAGGGATTTCTTCCTGGGGCTTAAAGAGACATCACCTTGGAAGTTTTAATTTTTTGGGGGACTTGTAAATATGATTTTCAAGTCAGTTTCAGTTATCATAGGGACTCCGAAGACCGTTTCGCCTCCCTGTGCTGCCCAATACCACTAACAAGTCTTGAACTTGTGTTAAGATCTCTGTCTTCGGTGGAAGATCTCGCATTGTTGTAAATATATTTAATAGCTTTTGTTGAAGGAAAGTGTCAGTTTTTTCGCTCCTTGTGGGGTGTTTTAGCATGCTATTGAGAACAAACTGTTAAATAAATTGTTGTGAAAATAAAGAGCATCACTTGTGCAACCGCTTAAAAGTTGCCGTCATGGGCAGAATACGTTTTTAAAGTAAGATGTAGAATTTTGCCAAAGAAATCTCTGTATTTTAGGAATCCCCTGAAAAGTTAACTTTCTTTAATAATTTAATCCCGCTAAGAAGCCGTGTTTAAAGCGTAGATGGAGATTCAGTCTTGTTTGTTAGGACATCACACAGAGTTCATTTTACTAACATGAGAAAGGTGTTAAAGGGATTCATGTATTTTTTCAAAACGTTATTGAGTAGTTAGGAATTGTTGTGGCCACTTGACTGCTGACATCAAAGCTTTGGGTAAGTTTCAGCTCAGCTTCAAAGCAATGCATAAGTTAAAGACTTGTGGACATGAATAACAGTGTTTAGACCAATGTGAATGCTGTGCAACTACATTATTGAATACAGATTCATGTATCTGGCGAAAATATACTTCCATATGTATAAATTATTATTCCCTAGGTAGAATGCTTTATTTATAAACAGCATCAGAAAGTTGTATTTGGAGTTTACTGGATGAGCACAGCTATTCTGATGGGCACAACGGTTCTGTTGTTTTAACTGTTTTGTGTAACTAGAATAATATTACAAAAATGACTTAAATGATTTTGAGAATCAAAAATGATTTATAAAGTAAATTCCAAAAAGAAAGAAATATTTACGTTGAAGTCAGCAGTTCTTCCAGGGATGAATCTTGGCAGAGCCGCTTTACCATTTCAAATGTCCTCTAAAATCAACCAATACATGTATACAAGCTACAATCAAATAGATAACCATGTACATAAACACTTTCTGAAGTTCTTATTTGCATTGCAATGTATTGCTCACTATGTGAGTATAAAGTTACAGAATATCTAACTGTGGGAAATTGCACGAGCTTCATACACCAGATTACAGGACTGAGATAAAGTGAGGAACCTTCTTTTAAAACGTTTTGAAATCATCTTCTAGTGCATATTGTAAAGTTTCTTTACTAATTATATATGAAAGTTTTGGGTTTTGCTTTTAAAACCATAAACCTCTTAGGAGCTTTTATTTGTGTTTTGTTTGTACTTCATTTGTCCAAAAGCTTCCTTGATGAATTGCTGTTGGCGCCATTATCCTGTAGAGGTCACAAGTAGAGCACTGAATTTCCCAGTCGGTATTTATACTGACATCCAGTTGATAAATTAGTTTAAGACTTTATATACAGACTTCTGAAGTATTTTGTTCATTTCATGCGCACCTCCAGTGCTGTTGTGTAATGAACAGTTGAATATTTTTTTTTCATGTTTTCTTAAAAATTGATCAGTGAGCAACCTTTAATAGTTGCTAATAGTTTTTAAGAAAAAAAAAACTAAACAATAGAAGCTGTGTCAATTAGCAGGACCACCAAACAAAGAAGTTGTGAAGAACTGAACCTTGTAAAAATGACTGAAAAATAGGGAAAGTATATTACACCACCAGGTCATTTTAAAGAGCTTTTAAAGAGGTATTCGAAGTGTGTGCACAATTTTATATGAAAGCTGTTTATTGGTGTCAATAAGGCGAAAACGTTGCAGCCGTTTTTGTCGTCATGCAGTAATTTTGTCTTGCAAGAGCGCCCCCCGTGGTAAACCACGAGTCATGCTACAAATGCAATTACGTGCAGGTCTACAGCTCTTCAGCTTTCTCTGTGATGGCCAGCAATCATTAATCACATTCTATCAGCTCCTGACATATGAAAGGGAGCTTGGGAGTAACAGTTGATCAGAATCAGAAAACTTCAGTGGTCCCTGAAGAAACTGCTTATATTGTGATAGGTGACACATGAATCACGACCTCAAAATTTTGAACTCTCCCTGTGAGTCCCATCAATACCTGTTCTGTGACCAAATTGACTTAAGTATCAGACTGTTTGTGGTTCTCGGTTTGCTTTCTCGGTTCTTACTGTTCAACAGGCTAGTTCACACTCGGTCACTAGTATCTGGATTGTATACTGATGAAATTTAGCTTCACATGAATTTCCACCTGGTACTCAAATGCATCTCCAGCCAGTCAGACTGAAATCCAGTTATTAGTGGGGAGTAATATCTAAATCAGCTTATACATGAGATTTCGGGTATATTATGAAGATATAGTCTGTGTTTACAAGATAATTAATACAATTACAGTAATTAAATAAATCAGAATATGTTTCTTCATGTTATAATGAACCACACTGTGATGAAACACTGATGAAAAACAATTTCCTAATACTTACTTATTTCTTATTTAAAAAAAAAAAAAATAATTCTTTGACTTACATTGTTCCTTTTCAGGGTTTATGTATTGTTGGGTTAGGTGTTGGCTAGTTATTATTTGGACTGTTGTTGTATAGATGCTCTGACTGCAGTATCTCGGTTAAATAGCTGACTCAGATTTAAGCTGTTTTTCAGGTAAGAAACAGTTGCGGAATTTTTAAGCACTGATGTACGCCGCTCTGGATAAGAGCGTCAGCTAAATGCCTTAAATGTAAATGAGGCAAGGTGGAATTTAACTAGACTGGAACTTTAGTTTGAACTGAAGGAGCAACAATGCCTGCAAGTGGGGGTAGTCTGAAGGGCGGTCTCTTCATAAGCAGAACAGCAGGGGGAGATGCCATCACAGTCCTGGGAGCGATTTTGATTATTGAATATGTCTTTGGGAGACAGATGCAGTTACACTGCCATAACATGTGACTTGAATGAGTGATTCGATTTATTCTGGTTTTAAATGTGTTACACTTGACTTTGTTACATGTCAAGGCCAGTGTTGGACAAATCTGGTCATGGAGGAGCTATATCAGCTAGTTTCCCTGCTCCCCTCCTCAAGCACACTCACTAATAGTCTCTGAACCAGGTGTGCTGAAGCAGAGAAATCACCTGAGTGGGACATCAGACTCAGTTTGGTCTGATGGACCACATTTGGGGACCTCTGCTCAGGATGCATGAAGTGGCCAGGTGTAACCAGTATCTTAATGGATTTAATATGTTCTGTTGAAATGTTCAGCCTGTTTTGTCTTGCAGCTTGTTCCATAACCTTTTAGAGGAGCGTTTGTTCCAAATTCAGTGATCATCCATATCTCTCAGCTCTCTCAGACTTCATAGACCTTTGATTAACTCTCAAACATTCCTGAGATTATTTATTAACTGCCAAAACAGTAAATTCTCAGGGTTTTCTAATGGCATATATTCACTATCCAACCCCTATAGTGAAACAGCAAATTGTCAGCATCAGTGAAAACAGTTTATATATATACTTGACAAACCTCTAATTCACTTTGGTTAAAGCTAATTAAGAGCAGAAGATCAAAAAGCCTCATAAACAGATTGACATGAGAGATGCCTGCAACAACCTACCAAAGTTAAATTACTGGAGGTTCATCTTTGTGAGCCACCTCTCTTCTACATTTATTACTCTACACAGAGTTACTCCAGAAGGCAGTATGTATTTATGAAATTAGCTTGTGCTCAGCTTTATTTTCTACTTTTTTTTTTATGTGTAACAGGACACAGAATCTGGCTATATATGAACTCTAGAGGGATGTGTACACACCCAACTGGCATATTTGCTATTTTTGTTGCATTATGTCGTATGCATTTATATACGCAGACTTTATTCAGACTCTTTTTGAATATCAATATGTGTCTGGCAAAGTTTTTTTTCCTTATAACTTATAGTTTTATTAAAGCACACAGGCCTACTCTTTCTGCAGTATGCCACCAATTTTCAATCTGCTTTCTTTTAAATAATCATATATAAGTTACCAATCACCAACTTTCACAGTTAATAATGTCCACTGATGAATATGTCCATCAGCTCTGAAGGATTAGGTTGAACAGAATGATATAGCAGACTATCTGAATCCTTATTTAATTTTTCAAATTGTGTATATATAAATATTTTAAAGTCTATATACTGAGGAAACAAAGTTAATATTTTTTAACAAATATAAGCAAAGCAACTTGACAGACTATTAAGGTCCACCATGAATGAACACTTTTGACCATGGAGAATTTTATCAAGAATTCTCATCCGACTAAATGATTTATAACATAAATGGTGTTTCATTTTAGAGCATTCATTTATCAGCCATCATCTGAGGTGCTTATCCTAACCAGGCTCATTTAGGGTACTGAAGCCTGTCCCAATCCTCATAGTGTGAAAGGCACATAAACATGCTGTGATGTGTTGGCAACCTAGAAACAGTGCCATTGAACAAAATAACTATGAAGCTTGGAATGTTCTTGATTACACAGATGATCATAGATGATGCATTTAACAACTGAAAACAAGACTGAAGCCTGAAACAAACAGAAACTGTAAGTTCCTGTAAACTTTGATGAACAGAGAGAACAACCACTCTATTGTAAACAAATTGGAATCTGAATATAAAATTGCTTCTCCTCCAAAAACCTTTTGCCTAATGAAGGACTGCTGAAACTGACCCAGAATTTTCCCTGCCACTTCTCTGACACCCCTTAATGAACTCAGCTACCTTAAGGTGAACCCATTGCTGAACTGTGTTAAAAACACATTTTGTGTAATCAACATAGAAATGAACAGAATAAAGACTGGGACACTCTGGAGGAACCGCACCTAAGCATAAAGTCATGATGCCTAATGCAGAGCCTCGGCTAAAGGGGTTTAAGGATCCAACCCCCACCCATACAGCCCTGGTCTGTGGAGTAGTGGAACTGTATTTTTTGTTGTGATGGTCTTCTATGCAATGCTCCAAATAGCTTGAGTGGTGTCTGAGATCTAAAAATAGTCCCCCAAAGCTAGTACCTGACCTAATTAATGTTTTCATGTTCTGTTGGCCGAATGCAATCAAATTCTTCCGTCAATGTTCCAACTAGGATACATGGCTGTGTAGTTAGATATGAATGTAAGATTCCACAGCTTGAGCAGCAAAACGTTGTGCACCATATGCAAAAGCATTGTTCTACATTATGTTCAATGTCATATGTGACATTGGCAATGTCAACTGTGGCCCAGCTTACCTGTGTGACTTCATAGTGACTTCGCCAACAGGCTGCTATATTGCACCGCCATCTAGCGGTGAGCTGTGGGTCTTGTGGGTTTAAAATATCTCATTTTTAATTTGTGCTCTCCTTTAAAGACAAAGGCTCTCCACGCAAGCGTGACGCCTACAGCGAGAATGGCGTCTGGGCGTCTCAGCTTGTCCCACATACTCAAAGGTCTCACATATTTTCCAGACATTTGAATGAAATAGTTGCTTCCCTGCCATGAGCCAGTCAGTTTTAAACCGATAGCTAATTTTAAGAAAACAGGTTTGCATCAGCATGCATGTACTTAAATGAATGCCCGTTAAATAAGACGCTGGTTTTAGTGGTTCTTTAAGTCTAGTCATAGAGAATGAGCTGTCGTGTGACTGTCAGCCCTACTGGTGTTTACAGGTGAAGTAGAGGACAGGAAGGTCACAGTCAGAGATCTTGGCACTGAACGCCAGAAACGTTCTAAAGAGGATCTTTTTGACGGTTGTCTGATGGAGCTGTCCAAGTGCTGAAATGCCCCTCCACAGATAACTAAAGACAAATGTGGCTGCACAGCATTTAACCCATACTATAGCATGCACAACCATACTACAGATGAGCTGACCACTGTGTCATCTATTGTTATTCCTGCCCAGTCCTCCGACCTGTCAAGTCCATTCGACAAAGAAAACGTTCGTATTGAGAACGTCATCTTTCAGAGGTGAAAGCAGGCGTTTACAGTTCTTTAACGCGCTTTTACCAAAGGAACGAATATAAAGCAAGGAGCTTATTACCCTGACTGCTTGCTGCCATCGTGTGGATTTTTCTTCTAAAGCATCCACTTCTCCGGTTATAGTGCAAAGTAGGTTAGAATGCTATAAAAGACTATTTGACATCGCTGTGTGTCATTCCATTCAGGTAGATTATGCAATCTGTAACGTCTGGACATGATTATCCCATAATTAACATATTTTAATACATGCATATATGTAACAGGTAACAGTAAACAATTCTATGATTTGTTACCAAATATGTCAGTGGTAATAGATTATTTATCATCTTTAGTTGGCTTGTTGGCACTGTTGTCCTTGGTATTATTAAGGTCAGAACTGCCCCCCACCCCTCACGCAAAGTACTCCATCGTAATGTGTTGCTATTGGGTCAAACTTCCCAAGTCTTTGTTCGTGACTCTGATTCTCATTCGAGACACCAAGTGCTGCGGGCGCCTCCGCACCAAAAAAAGTGTGTCTGCGCTCCGGGACACGCTGCCGTGAGATGAGCTCCCAGCAAACAAAGCCACTCTATCGTTTGGGCACCACAGGAACACACGACGCCGTGACCAGCCAGCGAATAAGCGTTCGATCCGCGCTCTGAACATCAGCAAATCAGACAGAGACTCGCCAGAGGTCACCGTGGATGGGATTTAGTCCGCCTGTGTGTTGCGCCTTCTTTGCTTTTGGAGTGGAGAGACAGAGATTTTGGGGCTGCATTGAAATTTCTTTGGACAGTTTTGCTGTCGGATCACACCTCATCTGCGAGGTAATTTTGACTGTGCTTCTGCTTTGCCAAATGCCAGTTTAGGCTCTGCTCTAACAGGTGCTTTAAGACAATATTAGATTAATGACATGCCGAAAAAGCGCTTTTAGTGCTAGTGGTGTGCTTTTACTTGATTACTCAGTCTCAATATTTGATTAGACTGTATCACCTGTTAAACGCTATTTTCGTTCTTTTGTGCTAGTAAAATTGTCCAGCTGCTTTTAATACCCACAAAGCTGAGGACGGTTTATACAAAGAGCAGTTTTTGTTATTTATTGCTGATAAACTGCCTGTGATGGACAGTATCAGTCATATTTGGGGAGATTCCTGTAATGCCATAAAGACGTGCTGCGCCACTAAGCTGTGGCAAAACAGCCTTTACGCATTTCTCTCTATCGTTTCTCATTTGTAAAATAAACTTTCACATGTCGTCACATGTGTTCTCGGTACACAATGCACTTTAGCGTTATACTGTTTTTTTAATATATAAAGAGAAAAAAACAAAAACAGTTTGTCATACATTTGCGTCAAACAGTGGCAAAATCAGATTTTCGGCTCATTGTCAAACTAAACGTGTACATTCATCATTATTAGTGCTGATCTCTTTATGATTTGGTTTCTGTTCGTTTGTGTGTGATGAATTCAGAGCGGCTAAAAATATCGAAGCTGAACTTTCTCTCCCTCTTGAAGGCTAATGTGACTTTTCGTTGCGCTGGTTAAAATAAGAGCTGTGTTCTCGGGCTGAAGTGACAGCGCTCCTCGTACGCGGGACCCCTGCACTGTGTCTTCAGACTGATGGCGGCGTGGGCACCTTCCTCCTCAGCCGGCGAGCCGGACCCCAACGCGGCTAATTTACGACCACCTTCCTCAAGTAGGTCCATCACAGATAAAACGCTATTTCACTCCGGCTATTTGCTTTGTGGCTATCGTCGTTAATCTTGCCTGCTGGGTAGTGGAGGGGGTTGGGAGTGGGGAGAGGGGGGGATTTTGGGGAAAGAGGGAGGAAGTGGGGGGGGGGGGGGGGGTGAGAGGTGGGGTAAATGGGGTGGAGGGAGGTGTAAACGGCGCTCATCGCTTCGCCTCGCCTCTCCAACAAATCACCGCTGCAGTGCGCGCGCTGGAGACCACCAGCCAGTCACCGCGCGTTCGCCTTTCACCACACGGACCGGTGGACAATTAAAGAAGACACATGGCCTCAGTACCACCCATCCATCTCTATCGATTCCAAAATGACACGCTTTAGCTACACTTTACCCAGAGACCTGACTGATCCACACAAATAATTACCCACGTCTGTTAGTGTCTTCAAGCATGTATTTATTACTATCAATACTTCAGGATGTCGTTTAACACTATTATTAATAGAATACTATAATGATACTTTCGTATGTATGAATGTATTAATATATGCACTATTATTATTATTATTATTATTATTATTATTATTATTATTATTATTATTTATATTGTGTTATTGTTATTATTATTGTTCTTATTGTCTCAATTATATTGAAATATGCCACTCTAAGTCAACGCACATTAGTCTGTAAAATTGCCCCCCACCCCGCCGTGTGAGAAGAAAAGGGCGTGTGTCTGCAGTGCTGTGTAATGAAGTGAAGAGGAGCTCTAATTGTAGAGATATTAAATAGGTCCTAATGGCTGCCTTTTGGCTCCGGCGTGCTGCTCTGAGACTGTGGGGGTTTAATAGCTTTTCAGCCCCAGAGAAGGGTGCAGGCAGACTTCTCCTCTCAAAATGCCCTGAACCGCGCCCCGAGTCCATCACAGACATTTAACTGCTCTCCAGAAAGCCCTGCTTTTATTTCATTACAGGTTTTCTTATTCCTGCAGCTGCTCTACCTTTTTTCCCAAACGCCTCATTGTGCGCAAAACAGCGTTTTCGACCTTTTGACAAATTGTTTTAAAGCATTTTTTTTTTCAAAATGGAAAAATGCGTTCATTTTCATTCCAGAATATATACACCTTCATGAAACACACGTTCACGTGTGAAACAAGCTGAGTACAGTTTTTTTTATGATTTGGAAAAAATATCCAATAGTACATTCCTTAATGTATTGCATTTCTTAAACCCTAGAATACTGCGCACGTTTCCTTTTTAACACATCATATTTAATCAGGCTCCTCGGTAAGCGTTGAACACACTTCGGTTAAATGGAGCTGATCCAAACTCTTGTGGTATTTTAGTGAAATGAGGGCGATTTGTCGGAGAGGCCGCATGACTGTGAGACCTGGTCCACAGAGATAATGCTGTTGGAAAACGTGTGTGTGTGTGGCGGGGTGGTTAGAGGGGTGGGGGGGGGGGGGGAGTTGGTTCACCTGCTCTTGCATTCACCTCCACCTTCCTAACACATACTGTTTCATTTAATTGCAAATTGGCCGGAATAATAGAATTCCGGTCTTTGTCAGACTGGACTGAATGCTAAGAGAAAAAGAAATAGGCTGGTGTGTTTATTTAGTTGGTTTTGTCTTTTTGTTTTAAAGGCTATGACTGGAGTGGAGTTGCTCACGGATGTACGAGAAAGCTTGGGATGAAGATATGCGGTGGGTGAACAGCACCGTTTACAGCAAGATAATATAACAGACATATATAAATATAATTAAAATATACATGCAGATATATATTCAGACAGACATGTTTATTCGTTGTTTTCAGGCTGTAAGACAAACTGTATTTTGGTGTGTACCTTTATTTATCATTTTATTAATGTTTTCCTTCAATGACTAATGTTTTAAATTTGTGTGTCCAAATGTGCCCCTTCTCCTTTTCTAAAATGAAACCGTTATGTGTGATTTGGTACATTTTCTTTGGTCCAGATGTTTTTTTTTTGAGGATAACATTTTTCTGGACCAAATTTAGTTTTATTCCAGACCTTTTTGAATGAGCTTTAAATGCATATATTGCAATATTAGGTTCAGTCTTTTACTTAGATTATATTTTTAAAATTATATCCGCTGGTTCTGTTTGATGTTCACTGGAACTAGAACTACATATTACACCAATTAAAACACGCTCCGTGCCATTTTTCTTGATTTCCCTAAAACGGAATGGGTTAAATGTTCCATACGCAGTGGGCAAAATGGACTCAGAGATATGTCCAGTTTATTATAGGATCTGTGAATGATGGGGTGGTCCTCTAGCGCCCCCACCTGCTAAATATGGGTTGTAAGCGGTTAATTAGGCTTCATTTAATGAAAAATGTCAGAACTGTATTTTTGTTTAGTATCCTGAGGTCTAATTTTAGAGAAAAAAAAAAATCACACTAAAGCGAAAGCCCGTTTCTAACAGTGTGGGCAGGATTCCTGTCTGTAAATTGTGTTTTCTCTAAATCAGTATTGCTGATCACTGGACAGTGAGCTATAGCCCAGTTTCAGCCCGCGTTACAGATTACAGAAATATCCAGTCTTTCATTAGACTACTAGAGATAAGCCCTCCGTCCCTCGGGAGGATGGATGAACAGCAGAAATGTGTTCAGTGTCCGCGTGTGTGGAAGCGATAGTGCGGCCAGTGTGCGTGTGTGTGTGTGTGTGTGTGTGTGTTGGTGTTGTGGCGGTTTGGGGGGTGTAAATGTTCTGTACAACATCCGATAAGATTTTCTGTGTTGAGGAAAAATGGCTCTGCATTTACCTCACAAATAAATCCGAGTGAAAGAGTCTCTGATAGCCTGATCTGCTTTATTTCATTCTGAGCGCCAGACGCATTAAATAATACAAAATAACTGTCCTTACACTCGGGCGCTCTATGGCTCAACTGCTTAAAATGATACACATTTTAAATGTTATATATGCTTTTTGTTAATAGTGATGAGTTTTGCACATTGAGAGTTGAACCAAATATCATAAACATAGAACACAACGACAACATAAGCAAGTCAAAAGAAATAAATAGCGTATACTTTTTTTATATATAAAATCGTTTATTCCGTTTTTCAGACTCACTCCAGTTCAATGTAGGTCTTATTCTCCATCCTGATTTACGGACCGATCATTCAGCTGAATGAGCTCATCCTTCTGTTTAAGCAGAAACTGTCGACGTCTAGGTGCAGGTCTGTGGTTTCAGTTTTGTGTAAATAAAAAAGGTAGAACCGAGGCAGATCTCTAAGGACGAACACAGTCTCGACCTCTCAAATGCATCGATAGGATAGCTCTGAAGAGGGGCGATGAGATTTCTTTCCCACCCGTTTTCGGACAGGCCCCGCCTCATACGCTGTGATCGGCTCGGATTGGTTGATAGATGGACAGTTTATGAATGTAAGCTACTAGCCAACCTTTACGCTGGAAACAGATATCGCGCAGCCAATCACAGTACAGGAGGCGTGGTTTACCGGAATGCTGGTGGGAAAACTAAAGCCGCTCCTAGCGCTGGCGTGTATTTCTGCATGACTGGACTTTGTCTGTTCGTCCAAGTGGGCAACCTATTCCACCACGGGTCAGACAGACAGGGAGCCCCACTGCTTTACACAACAAGGACATGATAACGGATATAAAACCCGTTAAAGCCTCAGATGCAATGTTCGGACATAAAACACCACGTTTCAACTTTTTCCCCCTCCTGTCAACATGTAGGATTCTTACAGAAGAATAATAATATGGATGAGAAGAGCCGCTTTGGTGCTTTCACGGAGCAACCATCCCCCAAGAACCTGTTTACCCGGGACAACGAGCGGGGATCCCGCTTCAGACGCACTGAGTCGGACTTCTCCAATCTGTATGCCAGGGGTGAGATACTTTTTTATTAAACTTTTTTTATACAAACAAGTATCAATATACATGCTTTACACAATACAGAATATTAGGTTGTTGTTTATTCATTTATTTATTGTGAAACCTTGTTTTTAAATCATCACTTTTCTTTCTTATTGTTATTATTATTATTATTGTGTGTGTGTGTGTGTGTGTGTGTGTAATTGTTGTAATATAAAATAATAATTGATTTTTAAAAAATCTAAAAAAAATATTAAATTAATTTTAGATTTCAAATTGTTCAAATGGTAAATCATACATAAATCAGTCACAACATTAAAACCACTGACAGGAGAAGTGAATAACATCGATTGTCTCATTGCAGTGGCACCAATCAATCAGTGTGATAAGCGGTAAGTGTTGAAAACTGGAAAAATGGGCAAGCATAAAGGTCTGAGTGATTTTGATAAGAGCAAAATTGCTATGGCTGGATGACTAGGTCAGAGTGTCTTGTAAGTTGTTTCTGATATTGATTAGTACCAACCAAAAGTGAGCAAAGGAAGAACATTCAGTGAATTGGCCACAGGATCATAGGCACTAGTGGCTCACTGATGCGAGTGGGGAGCAAGGGCCAGCCCACCCGGTTTGAGCCCACAGAGGAGCTACTGTAGAAGCAATGGCTGAAAAAGTTCATGCTGGCTCTGATACAAAGATGTCAGAACACACAGCGCATCACAACTTTGTGTGTATGGGTATCATACCTCAAACCCTGGCATTCATGTGGATATTAAGTGGCACATACCGTTGTGGACTAAATACATCACTTCAATAATCCTCTAGTTCAGCAGACTTGTTTAGCAGGATAATAAAATAATGTGCCCGATCACACTCAATAACTGTTCAGGACTGGTTTAAGGAAGCTGACAAAGAGTTTAAGGTTGACCTAACCTCCAAATTCCCCAGATCTCCGTCAGATCTGGCATCTGTGAGACATGCTTGACAAAGTAATCTGATCCGTGGAGAGCCCACCTCACAGCTTAAGTCATCTGCTGCTAACGTCCCGGAGCCAGACACCACAGCATACCTTCAGAACTTTGGTGGATTATCTGCCTTGATTGGTTAGTGCTATTTTGACAGCATGACTGAGACCTGTGCAATATTAGGCAGGCGGTTTCAATGTTATGACTGATCCGTTTATGTCTGTCTCATCAGTTCAAATACAAAGCTGATCATCAGGTTAAAGCAGTAACTGTGTGAATGATTGCTTTGTTGGACTGTTGATTAAACTGTATTATCTTTGTGGAGTTTATACTTTTGAATGTTCTGGCTCTACATGTATCCATATGACATGTTTCCTGTAAATTACACACTGATTTAAATAGTAATTCACTCAAAGATCCGGAACTGAAATGTATTTATTTTCACCTCATGATCAGCACTATACTTAATGTTATGTAAAGATTAGCTCTCCTTTTGTTTATTTCCCCATTTCCATTCATTTCAATAAAAAAAAACTATATTTTCATATTTGAAGGCAACTGTAAGCATCCAAATATATTGTATACCATTAAAACTCACTATTTATTATTGTGCATGATGTCAGCTCTAACTGGATATGACTTGTGTCTCATGAATCTTCATTTAAGATTTGCTGCCTGCCAAGAATGGTGAGGAACCTACTATCCAGTTCTTGTTGGAGGTGGTGGAAATCCTCACTAACTATGTGCGGAAGACATTTGACAGATCCACCAAAGTGCTGGACTTCCACCATCCACACCAGCTGTTGGAGGGAATAGAGGGATTCAATTTGGAGCTTTCGGACCAGCCGGAGAGCCTGGAACAGATTCTGGTGGACTGTAGAGACACACTTAAATATGGTGTCAGAACAGGTGAGAGACATAGCATGATTGATATTTCAGTGGGTAGATTCAGGTTTAAAACGCCTGGTCTTTGATCGTAGACTTATGGACATAATAGACTAGACCAGGGGCAGCTGGTGGCCTAGTGGTTAGGGCGTTCGCCCTGTGATCAGAAAGTCTGGGTTCGATTCCCAAGACCGCTAGGCACCTCTGAGGTACCCTGAGCAAGGTACCGTCCCACACACTGC
The DNA here is from genome assembly GCA_037974465.1 of Brachypetersius altus. Taxonomy (NCBI): domain Eukaryota; kingdom Metazoa; phylum Chordata; class Actinopteri; order Characiformes; family Alestidae; genus Brachypetersius; species Brachypetersius altus. Next base: position 14,370,365 of record JBBPDB010000002.1, read on the forward strand.
TCCCCGGGCGCTGTGTTCGTAGCTGCCCCCTGCTTGGTGAATGGGTTAAATGCAGAGGAAGTATTTTGAGCTGTTCACACTGTGTGCTGTGGTGTGTTCACGTATGACCAGATTTTCACTTTCACTAAAAGAAAAATATAAATTACTATCCAGTGACTACAGTGTTTTTTTAACCAAGAGTAATCGGTGTCCCCCCTTTGCTAGGAAGGCTTTGTTAGAACATTGCTGTGGGGATTTGATTGCTTTCACCCACAAGAGCATTAGTGAGGGCAAGAGGATTAGTTCTGGATCACAGACACCACTCCAACTTAAACTTAAGGTACTGTGGTGCTCTATCACTCAAGATACAGCAGTTCCACTGCTCCACATTGCCGTGGTCTCAGGTTTGTGTGCATTCTATTTGCAATTAATTTCTTTTTTTTCTGATCATTCAAGCAAGTTTTTTCAATTTAAAGCCTAGTTCTGCACTGGCTGCACTTTAAGGTAGCTAATAAGAAGATATCTGGTCTCTGGACATTTCTGGACATATATGTAGTTGTGAGGAACCTGTAGACTGCTTCTAAAGGCAGGATAACATCCAATGGTTTTAAGGGTACCATAAATATACCCCACAGATTAGCTTATGGGTTACTGTGCTAGTATATTTAGAGCAATTATCTATATTTTCTTTTCAGGTCACCCCAGATTTTTTAACCAGCTTTCAACAGGACTTGACATCATTGGCTTGACTGGCGAGTGGCTCACCTCAACTGCGAACACTAATATGTGAGTTCTAACTTTCTCTTATTCCTTGCAGGCGTATTTGTCATACTGACGGAGTGCAGAAGGTGTTATCTACAAGAAACACACACACAATAGCTTTAAATGTATATTTGTCACTTTCTCTGGAAGTAGCTCTGCTTGATGATTAGCATTTTCACAGCATTTCATTTTTTATTCAGATCTCCAGGAGTAATCTCGGTCGTGATCAAATTATGATCAACATTCACCTGTGGCAAGGTGGCACGTTTGCTGTAGTAACAAATGCAGAGCAAGATATCTTTAAATTAGCCTGTGAAACGGCACGGAGGTTTGATACACAGCCTGCAGGCAAGATGATCCAGGATGCAAGGTTTTGCCTCATTGGTCAAGGCTAATTTGCATCCTTATGTTCGCACATATGGCTTCAGAATTACACAGTGTGCTTCTACCTCTCCTTTATAGTACACTCCCCCACACACACAGACATACTCATGAACATTTTTTCACAGCCTTCATATTCCAGTCAGTCATTAGGCTGGTCAGATGACCGTTGTTTGAGTTTCTAGAAACACACCACAGTAAGCCTCTCCCCATAAGGCAGAAACTATTGTATAAATCCTCATTAGTTTGTACTACAGACGTTTCATTGCAAGAAAGACAAGTTGCCTTGCTGAATGGATGCTGGTGTCCTTCACAATTAATCCATGATACTATCTTCAGAAAACAGAGCAAAAAAAAATAAATAAATAACAACCAAGACTGAACACACAGGTTCAGGTTGACCTCTGGAGGTCAGTGATTCCATTATGTATTTTTATGGCATGCGGCCTAACAATTTAAAGGTCAGTAAAAGATATGCTGCAGATTTATTTCACTATTTACTGTCATAGTACAACCACTGACCTCTTTTACTCTCAGTTAAGATCTATAAAGACTTGTGGGTTAAATGGGAGAATTAATTCTGCAGTAAAAGTAGGTGAATGGTGTGAGAAATCAGGTCAGGCCTGGGTACTTTCTCAAAATAAAAGCACGTATACAGGTGAGTGAATGACCCGAGGCTGCGCTGACTTACAATGTCTCTAATGTCCCTTTTCCACATGACTATTTATTTTAATAAGCCAAGCCCAAATAAGTACTTGACATTTGCATTCACTAATGGGTTTATGATTGATCCTAATTGTTTCTGTCAGTAATTGATCATTGTTATTCTGCCAAAGATGCATCCACTGGGACCACTGTGTCATAATATGTTTATATGATTAATTACTCGAAGACAAAACTATTATATTTGGAATATGATAATATACCCAAATGTTTGTTTGGTTTATTGTACGTCCTGTGATGTTCCTGTTGGGAACGTGTATGTCTTGTGTTTCAAAAGGTTCACATATGAAATTGCTCCAGTGTTTGTGTTGATGGAACAGCTGACCCTGAAGAAGATGAGGGAAATTGTTGGCTGGCCTATTGGAGAAGGAGATGGCATATTCTCTCCAGGTGAGCTCAAATTCTAATAAAAAGAATGTTTATGTGGACAGATAAAGGCCAAAACGACTCTCAGGTTAACTGTGAGTCATATGATCATAAGTTACTGTAAGGGTAAATCGTTTTGCACGCAGTAAAATATCGTCACTGTTGGAACATAAGTGAACCAGAATATTGAAAACGTACATTTTGTCGCATTAACTTATGCTAAATGTTAAGAATATTCTTGCTTTCTCCTATAAAATTATTTATTTGGAGATACGTTATATTTTAATAATGATGATATGTAAACATTAATCAATACTTGGCTTCGTGCTATTCTTCAACATCAGAAATTATAACATGGTGCTAATTGTGTTAATTCTACTGGTCCTTTTACTGACAGGAGGAGCAATCTCCAACATGTACAGTGTGATGGTAGCTCGGTATAAACACTATCCCGAGGTGAAGACTAAAGGTATGACTGCGGCCCCCAGACTCGTGCTGTTCACGTCCGAGCATGTAAGTGTTCTTTGTTTCACTGAGAATCTAGATGAAGGCTTTTTTATTGTGGATAAATGTCCTTTTGTTTTGACTATACACACATTTGCATATATTCAGACATTTTTGGTTCAATGGCTAAACCACAACATTATCAGTTGATCCATACCATTAACCCTGCTGATTTTCATATTTTCTATGTATTTACCATGAAAAACATTTTCTACAAATGTGTTTAATCTTCCAAAGAGTCACTACTCCATAAAGAAAGCCAGTGCTGTTCTCGGCTTTGGGACCGAAAACCTGATTCTGCTGAGTACAGATGAGAGGTGAGGCAGTTCTCTGTCTGTTTACTGTAAGTGCCTAGTGTGTGTGTATGTGCGTGTATGTGCGTGTGTGCGTGTGTGTATGTGTGAGGGCGTCTGTGTTACATGTCCGTCTTCTTTATCAGAGGTAGAGTCATTCCTGCTGATCTGGAGGCCAAGGTCATTGATGCCAAAAAGAGGGTGAGTCTTTGCTTAGAAAAGATTCCAAATGCAAGGCCTTTTACTCTGGGTTATAAACAACAAACTATACCGTATATCCATATCCAGATACTGCATGCTCAGTTTATAAATAATAATTATAACAACTATAACTATAATAACTGTAAATAATTGTTTGATTCTTTTTATTGCTGTCGATGATTTCATTAAAGGAAAGTAACACATTAAAAAGGAAAATAATAAAGGACCAAACTGTCACATGCATGATCAAATAATAAGACCACCAGACCACCACAATCAGGAAGATATCATCTGCTCTTTATAAATAAGCCTCAGTGACTTCAGGCTTTCATTCAAAAATAGTATTCCTGGCTGTATTGCTGTTGTTTGTAATACAAAGTGATGGTTCATTCGTCCCTCTTCTTTTTTCAGGGGTGTGTGCCACTGTTCGTGAATGCCACTGCTGGCTCCACTGTTTACGGAGCTTTCGACCCCATCAATGAGATTGCGGACATCTGTGAGAAATACAACATGTGGCTTCATGTGGACGTAAGTGTTCACTGATGATTGTAGGGGGTAGTAATAAGGTTGTTAATATGTTGCTGCTGTTTCTTTGTGCTCAGACTGTGTTGCAAAGATTTGGTTGTGTTTGTTTGCAGGGAGCATGGGGAGGAGGACTATTAATGTCCAGGAAGCACAGACACAAGCTAAATGGCGTAGAGAGGTACATTTTACTTTTACAGACAACACACACACACACACACACTCTCTCACATATATTTTTGAGCCCACTCTCATTCCACTTTGGTATTTCTGTAGGGCAAACTCTGTCACATGGAATCCTCACAAGATGATGGGCGTTCCACTACAGTGCTCTGCCATTCTGGTCCGGGAGAAGGTGAGACAAAGAGATTGAAGAGAGTGGGGGGAGAAAGAAAGACGGGTCGCATTTTAGAGATGGTACAAGAAAATAGTATAAGAAAGAGACTGGGTAGCAAAGTGAAAGTGAGAGACGAACATAACAAAAGGGCAGAAGAAACGAAGAGGCGGAAAGAGGGTTTGTGCTCACTCAAGTGTATCGTTAATGATTTTGCTCTCTGGCTTCTCACCCTCTCTCTCTGTCTGTCTCTCGCTCTCTCTCTGTCTCTCTCTCTAGCTCTCTCTGCCATGACATGTCATTATGTGAGAATCTGGCACTCTGATGGTTTCATTGTGTATATGTGTGTGTGTGTGTGTGTGTGTGTGTGTGTGTGTGCGTGTGTGCAGGGTCTGCTGCAGGGCTGCAATTCCATGTGTGCTGGCTACCTTTTCCAGCCTGATAAACAATATGATGTCACCTATGATACTGGAGACAAGGCCATACAGTGTGGCCGACATGTGGATATATTCAAATTCTGGCTCATGTGGAAAGCAAAGGTACTGTAATAGATGAATGAATGAATAAGTGAAGTAATGAATCTCAGCTGAGAATTCTTATATTCATATTCTGTGAATAGTATGAAAATGGTATGAAAATAAATATGTTTATATATTTATCTTAATGATATGTATGTCTTCTATAGGGTACCATTGGATTTGAGAAGCACATAGACCGTTGTCTGGAGCTTTCAGAGTACCTCTATAATAAGATCAAGAACAGAGAAGGCTATGAGATGGTTTTCCAGGGACAGGTTCGACAAATTTTCAGTGTTATCATCAACACCATTACCGTCTAAAAAAAAAAAAAAAAAAGATAAAATGATGAAACAGCCACTGAGCATTCAGATCAGTTAGGTGTGTTTATTTATTGTTTATGTCTGGTTTCTGTTTTCTAGCCACAGCATACTAATGTGTGCTTCTGGTACATTCCGCCAAGCCTGCGTGGTATGCCAGATGGAGTGGAGAAACGACAGAGGCTTCATAAGGTAAAGTACTGTCGGCTTCAGCAGACTGTCATTACGGCAAAGTTTAGATTTGGATTATTTTTGATGTTTTTTGATACATGGCATGAACATGGAAAAAACTGCATGGCTTTAAACTGACAAAACCCTGTGAGTAAATGCCTCTCTAGTGTTTTGTGAGTGCCGTGGAATGATTTCTCCCTCCACTACTAGGTGGCCCCCAAAATTAAGGCAATGATGATGGAGTGCGGGACAACAATGGTGGGCTACCAGCCTCAAGGTGACAAGGTGAACTTCTTCAGGATGGTCATTTCAAACCCAGCTGCCACCAGGTCTGACATTGACTTCCTGATCGATGAGATTGAAAGACTGGGCCAGGATTTATAAATGTATAAATTCGACACACTATAAGAGAACGTTCTGGCAGCCCATTCCAATTATCCTGCTGGTCCACCATAGACACAAGTGACGCATAGCCTTCTTTAAGACACCTATTGTAAACTATTGTTCTGACATCAGAATTGACCGTGCTGAACTGCAGCATCAAAATAATGTCCACTGGGGAAGGAAGTAAGAATGCCATAAGAATGGCTGATTGGAATAGGATTTTGCCACTGAACACATTAAACGAACTCTTCAGTGCTTTTCAACATAATGTTCGTTATACTGCACCTGTACCATATGGCTGATTAGCAAAGATATTAATTTTGGACAGAAAATAATATAATGAAGTTGCCAGGGGTAGCTCAGTGTATGTTACAGATGCAGCAGATCGAGATTAGGTTGAAAAATCAGGAGAATAAATGTAATAAGAGAGTATAAGGATGTGCAATGGTGGAGGTGTTAATGAAAGTGTTGCTCGGTGAGAGCTTGAGTTTTGTGGAAGATTATGTACAAAATCTTTCACTTGTACCAGTAAACATTTCAGTAGATATGACAACATTAGACTCTGGAGGTATCTGCTATAATATATTCTTTAAGAGTAATATGTAATTCATCCAAGTCAAATAACTGTTGGTTCTTAGTGTTGTCAATGTGATTACAAAGTCAGTTGCATATCTTAGCTGTTCTCCTGTGGCATAAACGAATGGGGAACAATGCATTTATCACAATCATACCAGGAACTGTATTCAATTGCTGTGTTTTTAGAACCGAAGTCCTTTATGTAGACTGTGTATATTATTGTTATATGGCCTTTGTGACAAACATATTACATAGTTTTACAGTAAGAGATGTTTAAATAGTGATTACCAGTTAAATAGAGATATTTATTAAGATTTTATTTATACAAAGAGATTAACTGTGTGAAAGATATCTTTTCCTCATTTGTAAGGGATCTTTATTTGTATTTTGAGAGGATATTATGATCAGAGTCGTTTAACTAATGTTTCAGAGAGTTCGGTGTATTCATTGACCAAAGACATGGAAAGAAGTGGTGTTCATTTATCTGTCACTTTAATCTGTACAACACAATGGCTTAGATAAAGTGATCAGTGTGTAATGTCAAGATATCAATGAGCACATTTAATATAACTGTAGTGCAATCAATGTGGTGTAGTTGTGATTGTCACTATTATTATATATACCCAATGAATGTTAAACGTAATCTTCTAGTTTAGTCATCTAAAGAAGGCCGTTGAAAAGAGGTTGCTGAGTTCTAGCTGGTATTGCTGGTACTTGGCAAGAAAAGCACAACAGATGTTTATCTTATAGACACTAGTATTGCGTATTTTAATAATACTTGGAGAGGATTTTTATGAACATTTTAGTAAACTAAGGATTGCTTTCCAAGCCACAGATGGAGCCTACTTGGATATTAGCGTGTTCGGCCATTATAATGCTGGTTCTGAGGTGTAGTCTGTGTATGGGAAACCAGACCTGAAGGCTTTGTTTGTTGAAGGGGCAATCAATATGCTGACACTTCCCAATAAAAGTGTGTGTTCAGACATGCTTGGGCTATTTAGTGTAAGACAACCTTTTTATTTACAGCCTTTTTGGTGACAACAAGATGGTTAAAGGCAGCCCTATATTGGAAAATGTTCTGTGAGATAAGACAGGCACTTTAATCTACAGTCACACCAAGTGATCTTGTGCAAGACTGCTGTCATATAAATACTGCGAATAAAACACTCAGCTTTCAGTCTACCAGTCTCGCCTCTTTTATTGGCATTACTGAATAATGAGATAAGGACCTTCGTCCAGGTCTGGCTTATTTACCTCTTGACGTCTGCTTTATGCTTCACTAGTACAAGGTAATCTTAATGAGATTCTATTGAGGATCCAGTTGTGTAGCTATAAATATAATAAAAATAATAATAATAATAATAATAATAATAATAATAATAATAATAAACATTTCTGGCATATTTTTAAACACTGTGCATGGCTTTGCTGTAAGTTCTTGAGTACATAATGTTGTGCATTAGACCCTGTGTTTCACGTTTTCACTGGAGAGGAGCGCCGGGGTCTCATGAGGTCACAGCCCCATTATGGACTTCATCAACCACGAAGAATGGAAATCAAAGAGCACCTGAATGGAAATCACTCATTTGAGTAGACAAAGGGCCACAGCGATTTCAGCATCAATCATTAGCCGTCGCGGACCATGGATTTTCGACGTTATAGCACATTTGACGCAGATTATGTGTGAGGCCACCCGTGAAGTGATGTGATGGTGGAATGCAGCTGTGGCCTTCAGTACCCACAAATCGAACTGAATCAGTCTCAACCAAAAACATGAAATGCACTAGTTTTTTTTTTTTAAAAAAGCCAATTTGAGGCAGATTTCATCAAACCACTTCTCTGCATCCCAGTACCTTGAATGACAGCAGTTTTCATTCCGCCCCAAGACAGACAGTGGAGACTATTTCCTATTCTAAAAGCCCCAGATCTCTTCTCAAATCCAGCCTCGCCCGCCTCTATCTCCACTGTCATCCCCCATTTCTCAAATTAATAGCCCAGAGAGGGAGTTTTACAGGGCGATCATCGCAGCGCCGAGCTTTCTCAGTCTCCTCAGTGAGACGAAGCTGCATTCATTATTCACTCTTTTAAAGATATTTATCATAAAAGTCATCAGACCTTGCTCTCTTTCTGACGCGTTGTACGAACTTATGGGAAGCCAATTTCAGGCCCTGCCCCGGCTGAACGCATTTTATTTTTAATACAGCAGGTGAAAGCATGTGTGCAGGTGCATTAGCAACATTTCAACCATGCCTATTAATTTAATGCAGTTATGTACATATCACATGTAGATTATATTTTCTGGATTATAATTTTAGCATATTGCGAAGTTTGTGCTTTATTAAAGTACAGATGGGAGTGAAAGCACAGTATGAGAGACCAGCGTCTATGTTACATCAGAGCTCTTTTCAAAAATGAGTTACACCATGCACCCTGTGGTCTGTACAGTCTCTTATTTGTGAATCAGTGTTCAAATAATTGTTATGCCCCCTTCAGCAGTTAAGGGAACAAGTAAACGGTATAAG
>JBBPDB010000002.1:14386785-14398655 GCA_037974465.1 Brachypetersius altus
TGGTGCTCATTAATTTTTGGTGGGTGCTCCTAAATTTTTGCTGGTGCTCCTAACTTTTCGAAGTTGGGAGCACCAGTACTACCAAATAAAAAAGTTAATTTCGAGCCCTGGTTGGTGAAAACGATTCATGCAGGAGCACTGGGTTGGATAAAAGCAATCTCCACAGTCCTATGGATAACACTGTGGGGAATATGTAATCTTAAACTTGTTTAGGTATATGCATGTATCTGTCAGCATGTATATGGAGCAAAGTAAAGACTATGGGTACTTACGTATCTGTGTCCAGTGAGAAATAGTCATAAAGTTTGACTATTCGTGGATGATCCAGCTGCTTGTGTATTCTGTACTCTCTACAGGCATGTCTGAGAGAAAGAGAGACAGAGTGTCTGTCAGTCAGCCTCAGGTGAAAGTTACTGGATCAGATTTTATTACACATATCAATGCATGAATGCCATTACAGAAACCAGACCCATCCCACCAACCAGTGCCAATTCAATTTGCCTCCGGACATCATACAATCCATGTTTCTCAATTCAGTGTGTCTATCGTTTGTTTTATTTTAACAACTCATGTCAAGTATGACAGCTGGTACACATGTATCAAGAGCAGGATTGTAAAAAAATGCTGATACAGTTAAGCCCTTAAATATTTGGACAAAGACAAGTTTTCTAATTCTGATACTTTAGAGCACCACAATGAATTTTAAATGAAATAATTCAGGTGTAGTTCAAGTGCACTTTCAGCTTTATTTCAATGGATTAAACAAAAATATTGCATAACAAGGAGAGGAAATAGTCCCTTTAATACATAATCCCCTCTTTTCAGAGGCTCAAATGTAATTGGACAAATTAATGTAACTGAAAAAATGTTTGTTTCTAACACCTGGTTGAAAATCCTTTGCAGGCAATGACCACCTGAAGTTTTGAACCCATAGACATCACCAATCGGGTTTCCTCCTTTTTAATGCTCTGCCAGGCCTTGACTGCAATGGCTTTCAGTTGCTGTTTGTTTGTGGGTCAGGTGACTCACTTGGCCATTCAAGAACATTCCACTTCTTTGCTTTAGTAAACTCTTTGGCTGCGTTTGCTGTATGTTTTGGGTTATTGTACATCCGAACTGTGAAGAGCCTCCCAATAAACCTGGCTGCATTTGCCTGGATTTGAGCAGACAGAATGAATCCGGCTGCTTCTGTCCTGTGTCATCAATAAACACTAGTGTCCCAGCCACGCATTCCCAAGCCATCACACTGCCTCCCCCAAGTTTTACAAATGATGTAGTATGCTTTGGATCATGAGTTCCATGTCTTCTTCATACATTTATTCTTGCCATTTTTCTGATAGAGGTTGATCTTGGTTTCATCTGTCCACAGAATGTTGGTCTTTTTAAGATGTTTTTTTATATAGAAAAGTCCAGTCTAGCCTCTCTCTTCTTGAGGCTTATGAGTGGCTTGCAGCTTGCAGTAAACTGTGTATTTGCTTTCACAAAGTCTTCTCTTTATGGTAGACTTGGATGTTGACAGGCCTACCTCCAGGAGAGTGTTCTTCACTTGGCTGCATGCTGTGAAGGGATTTTTCTTCATTATGGTAATGATCCTGCGATCATCGCTTGTCTTACGAGGAATTCCAGGCTTTTCTGCATTAGGGTTAGGACCATTTCCCGAACGGGTTTTTTTGTTCTCACAGACTAAGGATGGTTTGTTTCAACTGCATGGAAAGCTCGTTCCACCGCATGTGTGTTCACAGCAAAATCTTCCAAATGCAAATGCCACGTCTGCATTCAACCCCAGACCTTTTATCTTCTTAATTTATAATGAAATGATGATAGAATTACGCACACCTATCCATGGCTGTCCAATTACTTTTGGTCCCATTAAAAAGAGGGGTGTAATTCCTAAATTTTTTATTCAATTTGGAAGTGGATACCCTCGAATTAAAGCCGAGTCCGCACTTATGTCCATAATCCATGCATTAATCCTAACTATAATTTGAATACGTTTGTGTTAACATACATATTATAACAGGTCAAATAAAACTTGTATCAGTGTCCAAATATATCAGAATCTAACTGTAGTTCATAACCAGTGTAAACCAATGATCATTTCTGAGAGGGAAAATGTTTTTTTCCATTGGTTTTATGACCGAAATTTTTGTTTTTTCCCCTCTCCTTGGTGGCATGATCAATTTAAGATGACACAACACATAAAACATTTAACATACTTGTGATAGTTCTCCTTCTTTTCTTCTCTCCAGTTTTTGTTGAGTTGATGAATTTTCACAGCTGCATACCGTTGTTCAATTAGGTCAAAAGCCTAAAAAAAAAAAAAAAAAGGAAGCCACAACACATAAAATGAAATTCTGAAATGTTTTGTTCATATCTCACCTGCATGTAGGTTTAAGCATGAGTTTACCTTGTAAACTTCACTGAAGCCCCCTCTTCCGAGCAGATGTAACAGCAAGTAGCGCTCGTTTAGAGTTGGGTGGTCTTTAAACCTAAAGACAGCAGATAAATGCAAGTTATCAATAAAATAGTCATAGTCCTGCACAGATTACAGAGTTGTAGCCATTAAAAACACACCTCCTAATTATGAGGAGACAAGGTGCCAAAATTATTAGTGTTGGCTGTTAGAAACAGGTAACGGAACGTATTGTTTTATTATATTTCATAAATTACAGTGCTAATTACTTTACCATGTACATTTTGTATAGTACTTATGTATTATGAAAATTAGTAACTAGGTTTTATTTTCATGAATTACTAAATAGTACTGTATTAACAGAAAGACGTCTACATTTTTATTCTAACCGCCAAGAAACACACTGATACTGAGAAACCCTTAATCAAATTAATCTGTAAGCTCAGAGTCTTTACTTTTATAAACAAGTTTAACACTTTACACCCCAAGAGACTGTTACAGTAGTCTTTTTTCATATAAAATTAAAATAATATTAAGTGCAAAAGTCTGTTTTGTTTACTGAATTACCACTGTAATGATAATACATGTAGTGCATTCTCTTGAATGGGTCATTGTTCCCTTCACTTATCAATATCCAGTGCTACAAATAGTGCATCATATGTCTAAAAACCATTTGGGATTCAGTCATTAGTCCACAAACTCATACTGCATAAAATGAGAACCACAGTAAACTATTAACCCATTCACAGTACCGATACTGTATTCGGCTGCTGAAAGGCAGACATGTATTTGCATGTCGTATGTTAAAATGGCTTGAAATGTGGAAAAGCAAGTTATATTTTAGCCTTGGAACTGTTTTATGTAACTGTTGTAAATATTTGAGCCATGGAAAAAGTAATGAAACTTCTACACGATTTTGTACACATTTTGATCCTGTAAATTACAATTAATTTGAATTGTAGAGCATAGAGAGTTTTTCCCTGTATCAAATGTATAAACGTTTATTCCCCACATCTGAAAAATGTCTCTTTCCAAAGACTTGGTTACAAAACTTACAAAAAGGCTGCATGTGTGCTTAAGGATATTCTCACACAAAACAAAAAAGCGCAACAACTGACGGTACAGAAAATCATAAATAATAACGCAGCAATGGAAGGTGGCTCAGTGTCACCATGGAGACGGTACTCACTGAGAGCTGTCCTCGTTGTTTATTCTCTTCAGCTCACGAATGTGAAGGTTCCGCACTCTCTCCAAGCGTTCCAGCTCGGCCTGGATCTCAGCCTCCTCCTATAACACAACCATAAATGCTCACTCACATGAAATCAACTACTAATAGTTGACCAGACAGAGGCAGACAAATTCATCAACAACTGACCTTCTTGAGATGGCCAAGACGTAGCTTGAAGATTTCCTCCTGCTCGTGATACTCAGCTAAAGTTAATCTGTATACAGAGTACAGAAAACCACACATTTTATTATTTAGAACTCACAAAAGATAAAATATATTCAGTAACAAATGAAAACCATACTTCTATGTGATCCAAATTGTGACAAAACATAAGCTCGTTAATTAAACATGTCTACATTGGCAAGTGCAGATACTCACAGCTGAGGGAGGCTTGGTTTGAGGAAGGGATCGCTCTCAGCACCATTGACTGCCTTGGTTTTACGTTGTTTTGGCTCCGAGTTGGCATTAGGGGTTTGGGAGTTACTGGCTGAAGGGGGTTTCCTCTTGGCTAACAGCTTTCTTTGTCTCTCTATGTCCTCCCTCTGCTGGTTTATAGACTCCTGTTGTCTGCCAAAGACACGTGAACAAGCAACTATTGTTGAACTCAATTGGTCTAGATTACATTCAAAATAAGCATCAAACAATATGTGAAAGACTCCAGTACGTAACACAAAAACAAAGAGTGCCTGTCTGCTGCTTCACTGTAATGCATGAACATATTTTATTTGACATTTTTTTGGAAAGACAAAAAACTAAATAAAACCACTTACTTGACAAGGTTCTGGAAGGCATACCCGTCTGTCCACTGCTCAGTGAAGGAGGCCCCATGTCTTACAGTTGTGAAGTGTCCCAAACGCAGCCGGTCCTGCATGCTCTTCTCCCGGCACGCCTGCTTCTCCTGGGTACTCTGACACCACACAAATATAGAATTGCATATTCCATGTTTTGGACAGAGAATACAGAAAGACAGAAATCAAGTGAAAAGGAAATGTTAACTTTGTGAAGTGTCTTTATTGATCCAAGGATAATGTGCATGCAAATCATTTAAAATGCCCAGGTTGGGCAACAGACTAAACTTTCAGCACAAAATTGCATCCTGTTAAGAAAAGGAACGAAAAACACAATTTTCTCACCTTTTCAATGAGCAGTTTCTTGCTCATGGTAATGCACTTGTTTAAGCGCTCCTTGTACTTTTCAAGTAGTTTCTGTTGTTCATCTATTTGTCTCCTGAGATCACAGTTTGCCTTTTGTGTAGGTAGAGAAATAAATAAACAAAAAGAGGAAAACATTTCCTTGTGTCAGAGTGATACCTGTAAAGCTCCTTACTACACAACACAATTTCAGAGGACAGTATATGGAGAAAAAAAAAAAACACACAATACTGCTCCTCAATGTCCTTTGCTCACCCGTAACAAGTCGTCTATCCTTCCCTCCTTCTTTTCCAGGTCCAGGTTCTTATTACTCTCCAGTGCAGCCAGCTTCAGCACAGTCAGATCAGTCTGGGAGCAGGAGAAACCACACACAGATAACATACTTTTTTTAGAGGCAGAGGATCTCAGTTTATTTACAAGCCACTAACAAATGAAGGATTTAAAATTGAGATCTGAAGCAAACAGTAGCTTATTGTCTAACCTGGATGCTCTTTACTGCTAACTGTTTAGGGTGGATCATATGGTCCCCAAAAGACAGACTGGTGGGTGATGAGCTGTTCTGCCTGACCTGAATCACAGCCATGGAAAAGAAATAACATGGTCAGAAACACGGTAAAGGGAAAAGTGCACAACTAGAACAAATGTGTAAGATGTGCAGAACGTACACTAGATGCTGGTGCAGAGTGGGAATGTGAGTTCTGGGGCGAGCGAATGACTGGTGGTAAGCCTCGAACAGGACTGGACCCATTACCACCCTGTATCTAACGCAATAGAGAGAGACAGGAGGAGGAGGGAGAAGGAAAAGAGGGAGAGGGGGACAGGAGATAGAGAGGGAGGCAGTGAACTTAGTTATTTTTAACATTGTCCCCTTCACAGAGAACTTTCCTTTATGGTTTAGGTTCCATTTGTCTATAGTTGAGCACTTGAATTCATTACATTCTTAAATAACTTGTTTTTCTCCTTATCAGCTCCAGTTTAAACAGAGACAAACGCATCCATTTGCATATTTTATCATTTCTATTTTATCACTTTATCAATAACTGATGAAAATGAGACTTACATCAAAATAATCACTAATTTTGGTTCCCCGAACAAGAGATTTCCCTAAAAAAAAAAAAATAGAATAAAAGCATGGTGAGCTGAGCAGTGAAGCTATGAACATAAAAATAATATTCAATTTCTGGCAAAGAAGGCAAGCGATGCAATAAATAAATAAATAAATAAATAAATACCTTGGCTACTCTCAGACTGAATCTCAGCTTTCCTCTTTCTTCCTCTGGATGACTCAGAGTGCTTCTTTTCAGGGGTCTACAGGAATGATCAGATTACAGGATGGTTTTACACATTTTATTAATCTAGAACCTTTTAGATTGTTTGACCATTACGAGCATCCCACAAAATGCTTAACTGAAATCGTTTTTATAAAAGGAAAACACTTTTGTGCCGCAACCTTCTGAGTTGCATATCTCTGCGGGAAATTTAAATTAACGAGGTGAAAACTGGTTTACCTTTACATTTTCTTTAAGGGTAATGCATAAAACTGAGTTTAAAGTTAAATTAAAGTACTCTGGGGTATATTTGGGGGCATATTTAGGGTTTCCACTATAACAATAGACATTTTAGGCTTTTTTTTTTTTTAAATAAACCAAAACACCATACACAAATGTTATAGAACATTCTACGACATTCTACTGGCACAATCAAAAACTAAACCGGGCTACTGGCCTAATTTCTCTTGCTAGTTAAAGAAAAATTCTAATATTACAACTTCTGATTTCCTTCTCTGCAGAATGGGGTGTAAACAGAGCAATGAATGATATTTATAGTTTTTATGATAAAATGACATTATGTAACAAGGCATGTAATAGTACTTCAAAAACATGTCAATTTTATAACATCTTAATAAAATGTTTCATTATAAAGAGCACAATTGGTACTGTTTAATAGGATTTATTGCAGTTCATTGTGCAACGTTATAAAAATAATCGGTACTGAATGTACGATAATGTTTATTAAATGTAGCATTACTTGTTCTTTTTCCCGTCCTAACCAATCTAATGCTCGAAAAAAGTGGCACATATTGTGTACCATAAAAAGTCTTTTTGTTGAGATATTCTATTTTTGAAATGTAGCCCACCCCTTGGCGCAAACCTCTGCTCTGACAAGGCAATAATACAGCACTGGTACAAAACATTTCATCTCTCAAAAATACACAATACACTGACTTGCTGCATACTGAAGGCAACAACTGGAACAAAATCTCCAACAAAGAACCACATAACAATTAAAAGGTTGTTCCCTTATATAACACCAAGCTGATTCCCAACATAAGCATTAAGAAAATACATAAATTAAATGATGCTACATGTGATCTACCCATACCAAGCAGGTAAATCGATACGTTAAATGTATTGTTACACCCTGCTGAAAACAGAAGGGAAGGGATGCAGCAATCCTACTCAGCAGAGACAAAGAGTGGCTAGCTGCCAGTGCATCTTTGCATTCTGATCACCAAGGAGTTCACTTGCTGCCTCAGCCTGGAAAATATTCTCAGCCACATCCCCACAAAACACATATTTCTTCGATGTAAGGTGATAAGGCACCATTTTGTGGAAAACTGCAGATTGCTTGCAGAAGCGGTGCTTCTCTCTGTGAATATGCAAATGATGACTAAACATTAACCTATTTATGGTTATCATAAATAGGCTACTGCCAACATTCCGAAAGAGAGAGAAAGAGTAAAAACAGCTATTTGAAGACCCAAGTCCAACCAGTTTTGACTACACCCTCCTGTTTATTATACATGTCTTTGTCCATGAAAGTCACATCAGGTCTCTTAACAGCACAGCATGTGATTAGCCGAGATTGGAAGTTCCTGCACTCGCTAAGAATGGAAGCCACAGTGGCTGCACTACAGCCATAGAGAGACAGTGACAAAGAGAGATGGAGAGAACAGACCAAATGAAAGAAAGAGACAGACTTACTGAATATGCAGGAGAACTGCCTCTTTTCACATCAGAGCCCTGAAGAGAGACAGGGAGACATGGGCAGGGAAAAGAAAGGGGACAGGCAGGAGAGAGAAGAAAGGAGAGAAATAAGACATTAGAGAAAAGCAGATTTGGTGTAACAGACTACATGACCAAAGCCACTGTTTATAATTAGCCTTTAGTGACAGTGACTGAATGTCAGAGCATTCTTAATGAGCGAGCTGGGCTAGTTATGGATGCGCCACACGCTCCTTGCTGGCATTTTTGGGTCACATGTGGGTACCAGCTCAGAGCTGTGAAAACCCACAGAAATAAGATTACAATGAAGAAATAAGATTAGTGTACAGTGATTTCTTATAAGGTACATAAAATAGCTGACTGACATTATCACAAGACTGTAAAGCACACTATAGTAAAGTTAAGCCTTTTCAGGGGGGAAAAAAAAAAAAAAAAGACTGCATACAACATTTATCTTTAGTTCAGTTAAAAAAAAAATATATATCAGAAATAGTTTTTCCATATAATTGTTTAATTATTGAAATGCAAATATTCAGGACTATTAAACAGTGATTTTTAAAATTTAAGACAGTGCTCTATACAGCTGGTCTGCTACCACGTATTTCATACGACTTTAACCTTATCCTCCTGAAGGGACATGCTAAAACATGATTACATGTCTGACTGCTCATCACTGAGTTATAAAATTGAATAGGAGAAATACATGTGGGCCAGTAAAGTGTAGGTGGAAAAAGAGGGGGAGCTGCAGCTGCACTTAAACAGGGCTGACTCTTACATAAGCTTAATTTTGTCATCTAAATCAAAATGTAAATCCAGTCATTGAGAACATCTTCCAACTGCACATTACAGCCACCTTCAATAAGGACAGTAAACATGAATAAATAAATAGCTGAGGGGTGAAGGCTTCTGCGTGATCTGATTGTGGATGTTAGTAGGACAGCATAGATAAAGGTGCATTTCTTTTCTGTAGCATTTTTATTTTAAATATATAGTCTGGGGTTCATTCTCTACAGTCCTTAAGGGCATAATTAGGTATATAATGAAACAGAATTAGACAAATTCATACTTAACAGCCACCTGGTGCATTGGAGTGCTGTGCATCATCTACAGGCTTGTGTATAAAGGAAAGACTCGAAGAAAGGATGGCTGGGTATTTCTGGGCAGCAGGGGCTGCTGCATACTCTGCTGTTTGATGTAATCTGAAATATATATAGTGTGTGCCAGCTGCAGTGTTTGTGATGTATTGGCTGGATCTTTGAGTTTTTCCAATACGGATACTAATTTTCACTTTTACATCTTCTATGAATACAAATATGTATATTAAATACTTTAAGTCTATAATCTTTGTTTTATGTACTACATTTTTGTCCTTTTTAAATAGGTTTAAAAAGGTGTTTTCCAATAAGTGAAATTCACATCTGCCATATATTCTTCTCATATTTTGAACACTAGTTTTATGACACTGCTCTTTGTACTAGCACTTGCATTTTAGTTCATCAGACTGCTAATGCTTCTAAAATGTTTATCAGCCAATCGCCAGCATAGATTTTGGAATGAGGAGCTCCCTCGAGTTCATAAAACTGACTACTGAGGTATTAATTTGATATCAAAAGGTATTTAATGATAAGGTGGTATCATATGATCATTTAACTGATGCTGATAGCAAAAACCAAACAAACAAAAAAAAAACCAAACAAACAAAAAAAACAAACTATTTAGCCCTGCTGTGTACTACTAGTTACACATTTTGCTTTTGTTGTGTTTTAGCAGCTGCTTTTCTAAGTGTCATGTTTGTTGTGCACTCCAGTGTAGCGTTTCTGTTTGGTGTGGTGTGAGCACTGAGGGTTGCTGCGTGTCTGTGGGAGTGTTGTGACAGGTGTGTGCGGTGATTGAGAGCGTAACTGCTGCATCATTAGAGTGTGCGCTGACGTATGGGGGCATCTGTGTGCCTGACATCTGCGCACAATCAGCAGGTCCAGCTGACACAGGACAGGAGAGAGCTTTATACTTTTCTTAGCCCTGCTCTCTGCACCCGCTTTCTCTCTCCTCTTGGTTCCTTCCCTATTTCACTTTACTCTGCCCTTTCACACCCCACACACCTCGCTCTCGCATTAATAATTATTATCTTAGGAAGCTCTCTCTCTCTCTACACCAATCTGTTTCTCTCTCTCTGTGATATATGGCACAAGCAGGTGCGCTATGCAGGGGGCAGGAGGGGGAGGGTTGCAGACAGTGTTCTTAATGTCTGTGAGTCTCTGTGTCGTGTGTGTGTGTGTGTGTGCGCGCACACGCACATGTCGGGGTGGTGCTTAGCAATGCTTAGATTTAAGTCTTGGAGGTAAACACAGACGCAAGCTCAGTAATCAGCCATGAGCCTACCACACATGTATGTTCTAACACACATGCTCAATAACACATAGGTCAATAATAAAGCAAAACATACCTCTGACTCCTTATCACTAGAGGATCCCAGGCTGCCAAAGCTATGATTCGAACATTCGTTGTTTGTTAAGCCCTGAAATATGAAAATTGCATAATTCATACACAGATTCACACATACCGCCACAAACCAACAGACTGGGGAGAGACAGAAAGAAAAAGGCCCAGCACCTTTCCTCAGTACAGCAGGTGTTGATTATGAATTAATGACATCCCTACAGAACACCGTCAGGCAGGCAGATCAAAACTACCAAGGGAGAACAGAGATGCCAAAAATGGGAGAACATTAGAAGGTTGTCTACTGAAAATGCATTTAAAATTCTTAGAATGCTATGAAGCACCTTGAAAGCTCAGAAGCTTCCTCTCATCAGCTTTTTAATAGATGTAAACCACTAAGAGATTGAAGAGGAGACAGAAGTGTAGGTGGAGCTGCTGCCATTTTGCTTTCCACTATTTTGCTTTTATCACGGGAGGGAGACAGACAGAATGAGGGAGAGGGGAGGGGAGAGAGAGAGAGGAAGGGAAAGAAAGACAATAAAGACAGATTGTAAGTAAGTCATACCGCTACTCACTTTGGTTCCTCCACTGGTGCTTCCAGTACTGCCCCCTGTGCTGCCACTGACACCGCCCATGAAGCGGGCCTCCAGGAGTTCCTGCCGGCGCGGGTCTAGACTGTGTAGCTCCTCCATAGCACCTGAAAAAACAAACAGGCACAGACTGAGCTTTACTCACACAGATCCAGGTAGACAAAACAGCTACTAAAAGGCATAAGCCCAGTCTACAAATAAATACACACTTTAAAAGCCAACCTGAATTCAAAAACGATCTTTTACCCTCAGTAAATCTGATAAAATTAAGCATATTCCATATGATTCAAAAGACGCTCCTTAGTTTTTCTTAATCTATGATCAAGTGTAAAGATCTATGCTGCTTCACATTGTTTGTACTATTGAAAGGGAAATATATTTTAACCAATAATTTGTTTTACCTCATATATCATTGAGAGACAATCCCTGACAGTAGAGAAAATACCAGCTTTGATTTCTGAATCACTTTAATATGCCTTATTAATATTTTTAATAAAAGTGAATAGTGATGTAACCAAATTCAGAAAAGATTGTAGACAAGATTACATTTTGATTTATTTAGATTTAAATATAATGTAGGGTTGCCCAAAAATATCGATTCTCAGATACCAATCGAAACTAAAATTTAGTATGACTAAATATCGTCTTCATCGAACATTTATCATGTGACAAAAACAAGACAAGACGCAACGTAGACAAAAAGGTATTGGGACACACTGCCAATACTGTATAGTGCCAAGGAGAGAGAAATGACACACAAACACAAAGTCTCTCTCACACACACAGCATTTTGATAAGCAGTCTTTCCCATATCAGTGCAAAAAAGCAAACCTAAATGGTTCTGATTTGGCTGTGTAGACTATTTGTTCAGGACTAATAATATTCAGGTACAGGACTGTGCAAAAGTCTTAGGCACCTGAGAAAATTATACTTAAAAGCAGTTTGCTACTGGGCAGTAGTGTTACGTTAATGTTAAAACACTAATTTTACAATAAATACAAATAACATTAATACAGTAAACCATAGTTTCATGTTTGGCAAAGTGTT
>JBBPDB010000002.1:14398755-14420238 GCA_037974465.1 Brachypetersius altus
TAACCCAATCAGCCTGACATAATGATCTCCAGCCTTGTGCTCGTCAACATTCTCACCTGAGTTAACAAGACGATTACGGAAATGATCTCAGCAGGTCCTTTAATGACAGCAATGAAATGCAGTGGAAAGTTTTTCTTGGATCAAGTTCATTTTCATGGCTAAGAAGGACTATGGACTATACACACCTATGGCAACACTGTAACAGCGCAGAAACAACATACACACTTACGACAACAGCAACGCTGTAACAGCACAGAAACAACATACACCCTACGGCTTTTCTAGTTTGTTATACAAAAAAAAAGTTCCCCTCAGAGTTCAGAGAAGTATAGCAGCTGTAAAGGAGAGCAGCTCTATCTTGAAGTCTCTGTATCTGAATGCAGTGTCATTAAGGTCCCTGTTGGTGTAACGGTCAGGTGTCCCAATATTTTTGTCCATATAATATGGATAAAAGTAATGGGACGTCTGACCCCCGCAAACACCAGCCAGACTTAGAGCTGCATGCTCCGCACAATCAGAAGCACTTTCAAAATTAAAGGATTTTTTAAAAAGCATTAACGCACATTTTTGTCAGCATTAAGAAAATAATGCGTTTACGTGATAATGCATGAACCAACCCAGTCCTAATTTACATGCCATAGGTACGTAAGCGTTCACACCCTCTGCTATGACACTCAAAATCTGATTTCCACAGATCATCCTTGAGATGGTACTACAACTTGGAGTCCAACTGTGGTAAGTTCAGTCAATCGCACATGATGTGGAACGGCACACACCTGTCGGGATTGCACTCTGGCTCAGGACATATCACAGCAGAAACCAACCAATCCAGGGGATTGTCTGTAGACCTGTAGACAAGATGATATCAAGGTACAAATGTGAGAAAGGATACAAAAAAAATTCGGGAATTTAACTGGATATGTTTATGCAATAATACCTTCAGTATGACACGTAACTAAGACTCAATTCAATATAAAATTCTTCACAGGACTCATATCACCACCCATAAACTGTACCGTATGGGTTTTAACTATAGGAATATGTGCCCACACTGTTTAACCCTAGTATACAATTACTTTCATGCACTGTCAGAGGTCTTGAGCATGCGGTCTTGAGCATGCGGTCTTGAGCATGCGGTCTGAAATGCTTAAGCTCAGCATTAGTCCAGTTATTGCTTTAGTCGGTGACCTCTCCACACTGCAAACACCAGAAAAATATAAACCTTTTATATTGATATCATTAACCATTGCAAAAAAGAACATATTAATTAGGGATGCACCGATTGCAATTTTCTTGGCCGATTCCGATTACCGATTTTGTGTAAGTGTGATCGGCCGATACCGATTTTTCCGATACCGATTTTTTCCCCCAGATAACAGGAAATTAGAGCTGCTGCGACATCGACACAAAAAAATGAGTTTCAACTTTTTTAATGTAACGTGGTCCTTACTTTCCTGTTTACTAGTTACTTTTATAATAATGACATGATAGTGCAGCTCTACAGCAAATACAAACAAAAATCTAATGTTCTTTAATATAAAGCTTTATTTTCATAATTATTTTACTAATTTAAATAAATAAATAAAATGTAATAAATACACCCCCAAATAAAGCTCAGTATAATACAACTAAAGTTTAACATCTGCTTTCAAAGGTGCAGTGAGTGAACAAAACATAACAAGCACCTTTTTCTCTGAGCAGCAGATATTGACAAAATGCCACAAATTGAACAAAATGACAAGTTTATTTTGGTAAACAAAAGCATTTCTGTGTGTCCAGAAATTCTGTTAGGTCTGCCCCATCTAAACACGCACGCACGCACGCACGTACACACATGCACGCACGCACGCACGCACACACGCACACACGGAGGAAAAGCTAATCTTAAAAGTCTCTGAGTGTTCAGAATCTACAAAGCCCACAGCACAGAGTTTAGGGGGGAGAGAGAGAGAGAGAGAGAGAAAGAGACAGAGAGACACCGAGACCGATGAGGCTTCATTTTCAAGACGTGTCTTGTTGATGCTTGGCAGTAGGCGTGTCTTCCACGCCGGGAGCGCAGCAGCCAATCGCTGTTGAGCAGATTTGATTGGCGGGCGCTCACGGAGAAACGCCTCACGTGAACGCAGCCTGAATGCGCGCGTCTGTGCTGCAAGTAAAGCGCATGCGCAAGATCGGTTTGAAATCGGCAATACGTGTGAGTGATCGGCCGATCACCGATCAGGCCGATCAGGCCAAAAATCGGCCGTTTCCAATTATTTAGAATGCCAATTATTACAACACTTTATTTTGTGATCACCTGTGACTGTTTTCTTGTGGTCAGGAACTCACAGGGCACTTACAAGCCACTTTTACGCATCAACATTTAACATCAAATAAACATTAGGATAATTTTTTTTAAATAAGGTTGCTAATAATTCTGCAGGGCACTATGCAAAGACATACATGTGAAATAAGATTCAATGTTTAGAAATGAGATTCAATATTTAGAAGCAATATCTCCATTTAAAAGCATGAAACCCATTCAACTCTATTTTTGGAAATGCACAGCCCTGCTCTGTTCATGAAGGGTCTTGGCTCTGCTGGGATTGTTTTTTGGGGTAGATTCTGCACAATACACTGGATTAGTGACTGTGTCACCATAATGACCCAGCTAGGGAGGGGTACTCACAGCCAGTGGGTCAGTTTCATAGGATAACTGCAAATGAGGGAGCCATTTAGAACAGAAATATTCAAATGGCCTCTTATCAGACAGGGAATCATAGCTGACAGAAATCAGTAAACTTACATAAAATGCTAGTTTCAGTTATTTGAAATCAATACAGCAAACAAGCATATCAGTTAAATAAAACCATAAAAGCGTATTGTCCAGTGTTCCACAGAATCCAGTGACTTAACCCAGGCTTGTGCCCTGTAGTGACACAGAACTGACTGGTTGTTCTTAAACCAGTATTATAGAAAATAATAAATGGGTAAATAATAAAACCAATATTTGTGTTTGCTCACTAAAAGTCTCACACACACATAGAATCATTATTCATTTTTTTCACTAACGATCATAAGATTGTTCCCTGAACCGACAGCAGTGCATCATGTGGAGAGACAAATGGTCTATTTGTGTGTACAGCATGTTTGAGTGTTTCTGTTATGCTTCTACATTACCTGAACCCTCAGCAACATCCTGAGCTGTGCTTCTAATGAGCCAAATGCTCAGAGCAAGGCTGCCCAACTCAATAATAAGGACAGATGACAAAAGAGGAGACTTATGTCTGCCTTTAACAAAGGAAACTGTAGGATCAGTCTGCAGCAGACTGAAGCTGTGGAGATAATCATCATAACTGTGTTCAATTTGTTTGATCTCACTTAATCAAACAACCAGTTTTAGGCAAGATTAGGTGAACATTAAGTATCAGTTTCATTGACTGATATGGATTAAACCATATCATGGTGACAGGACTGTGTTTCTGTTTGGTTGCAGAGACATAGTTATTTATTAATTGATTTTCAGCATTTCAAAGATACTCATACATAATAAAGCCAAGGACAGGTTGTTCTTTGATTTAATGTCAACCTGAAATCCATGAAAACCTTTTTTATACCATGTTGGTTCATGTCCCCAGTCTTATCAAGCACAAGTAATTTTAAAGATGTCTTGCTTTCTTACAATCTTTGATAAAGAGGTATTTTTGCCAGAGTTTTGAAAACATCTCTGTGCACATTAACCAATGATAACCAATACCTTTTGACTCCTTCTTCTACCACCCCCTCCTATCAGAGCAAAAAAGCAATACACCTACTCATATAGGCCTGCAATGTGAGGTGAAACAAAAGGCTGTTTTACATTTAAAATGATTTCAAATGATAACAGTAAAAAAACACCCTGAACTGGATGAATGAGTGTGTTGAATAATTAATTTTTGTCTTCAATATAATTTTATCTAGTCATTGTGCAGCTCTACACCTGGCAGAAAAAAAGCAGAGTGACAAAAAGGACAAATGTATTCCTGAAGAATGTGATGGCTGGTACACAGCCAGACTGCAGACAGGAGCCTAATCTGAGGCAATCTACAACAGCTTACTCTACATGGAAACACAGTTACACAGTCTAGGCTGCACAGAGCTGAAGGCATGCTTGCTTGCACTTAATTCTCTTGGAAATGAATCATTAATACTTAAGGACTGTGGCAAAATATGTAAACTGACAGTGTCAAACCTTCACACAGGGCAAAGTTTTCCAGAACAACTCTTAAGTGGTGGAGTTCCATGTCTAAAATCTGTACACAGAGTCTGGCCAAGGCAGAGAATGTTTATATTTCCTATGGACAAAACTAGAACCATTGTTATTATAATAGTTTATTAATGAAGGTATTACACATCCTTTAACAAAATGTAGTGAATGTGAAGTACAAGTTGGCTTTGCTACAACTAAATGTATTTTGTTGAGTGTTACGGCATATATTTGGTCAGAAAATGTGATGTTTAGTATCAGATGAGTGATAAGGCTATGCACATGTGACAGGAATGCACTACCCTGCACACCATTGTGTCCTACCTTTCAGGATGGATGGAGGACAGCACAAAAACCAGTAGAATAACGTTCAGGCTCTCGGGAGGAAAGGGCAACAAGGACACACCATCAGCGATGTCTTGCACAAAGGCATGGCACACTGCAGGGTCATAGTCTGGATGCTCCTGTAAGATACCAGAACAAGAGCCATGGCCTTAAATGACTTAAATCAAAACTACTCCACCCTGCTCCTGCAATCCAGCACAGTTTAGTTCCGTATTCTAATACACAGAATCCTACAAACCAATGTTTTCAGGCACTTATTGAGTATTGAAGTGTTGAGACTAAACTCAGCAGGACACATGATCTTCAGGACACCCTACTGTTATAGTGTATAATGTATGATGTACTAATACAGTGTGCTACTGCTAG
Source organism: Brachypetersius altus (assembly GCA_037974465.1). NCBI lineage: Eukaryota > Metazoa > Chordata > Actinopteri > Characiformes > Alestidae > Brachypetersius > Brachypetersius altus. The sequence continues at coordinate 14,403,692 of JBBPDB010000002.1, forward strand.
GGAAGTGGGTTTTAAATATGGTATAATTAAATACAATTATTAAATGCTTCCAACCAAGATTGCTGGATGTCGTAATTGCATAATTCACTTCAATGACTTTTTATTGAATGTAAACTGTATGATTTTGGAAGCATCTACATGAATGCAAATCATTTCTCTAATGCAAATACAATTTTTTAAGATTAGTTCCTGAACAAAACAACTGCTTGCTTTATATGTAGCAATAAAAAAAGATTTTTCAAATCTTGTCACAGTGCATGTTTTTTTATATTAAGTTTGCTGAGGACATTTCCCTGTCCCTGTGCAATCTAACATATTCAGTGTGCTGGCAGCCTGCTGCTGCCATTTGATAAAAGCCGCTGCATTCTGACAGCATCAAATAACCACCAGGCCAACAGGCACATGCACCAGACACGGCAGCCATTTTGACTGACTGATCTCCTGTCAGCGAAATGGATGGGGATAAGACAAAATGAAGGCCGGGAAGAGTCGGAGTTCTTCTGAGAAAATGACAGTTTACTCATGGGTTTCATTGCTGAATGTCGATAAGGTGCACTGGTTACTGATTCATGCTGAGCAGAAACTGCAGAAGTTCTTCACCTTGACAAGCTGAATGGCTCGAGAGGAGAAGTCAAAGCAGTACAGGAAGGTGTTACTGTCCCTGGAAAAAGGAAAAAGTGCACTTAAACATAGTACGTCTACAGTTAAGGAGCATTCCGATAAACTTTATTTTATACTAAACACAAATAAATCAACATTAAAATATATTAATATCACAATATTAAAAACTGGTGATGTTGTTCATAGAAGACACAAAATGCTTGAGTAACAATGTTGGGACCTGACTCATCTTTTACAACAGTACACAAGTTTGTTGTGGGTTAGTTTCCCAGCCCTGAACGACATTTTCCTTTCAATATAGGATGTTGCCAATGTCCAGAAATCGGACCCAGCCCAAAGCTGTGTCCCAAACCCAGGAATGATTACATAATGGTGACACTGAGCCTCAGTCTCTGAATTCCCATTATAACATGATTAATATTTTTTTGTTAAACCTAAAGAGCCCAATATGTTGTTTATCTACAATGCATGTTTTTCTAAGGGAATTGAAAAAGAATATTTGAAAAAGAAGGTCTTTTATAAAGGTCGCAACATCCTCAACAGAAGGATGAAAGGACTGCGTGGTTTTTAACCTGATGGTGTTGATGATGGGAAATACACTGTTGCCTGCACCACAGCCCACCTAAAAAGAGATATGTGTAAACAAAATGCAATAAAATTAAGACATATACAAATGATATTTGACAATAAAAACAGGCTTGTATAAAATCCTAATAACCTCAAGTATCCTGAAAGAAGCATGTTGTCCAGGGAATGCAATAGGGTCACACGATTTCACTGCAGAATTGTATCTATTGTGCAGTTCCTGCTCTCCAGGTATGTCAGGATTGTCAGTGAGTGAATCACTGTCGTTGCCTCCCCTGACAGCCTGGTCAGTCAACCCTCTCTCCTGCACCCACGAAGGAACATCTGTCTCACAGCTCTGGGGCAAAAGCTCAGGGAACTCAGTGAAAAGCCACTGTCGATTTTTGAAGAACTTGTTCTGGTGCATCTCATAAAATCGGTTCCAAAACTGGTTAGCATCTCTATCATACCTGGCTAGAAGGAATACAAAGAGCTTAATGTCAGTGCTACAACATATGTTCAGTGCTGCCCCAAATTATCTATTTAAAAACAAACTACTTTGTTTTTAAAATCAGTGATTAAAATGTACCTTCTCTGTAAATCAGCAAAGAATAGTAGGGAAACTTGCTCTTAAGGTAAAAAATGGTTGGACACAAGACATGCTTTGCCACAAAGCGTTTTATTTTTTTATGAAGTGCACAGTTTGTTAATGCTCAGTCAGATTATTTAGCCTTTTTCAAAGTAAAGTAAAGTGGCCACTCATAGTCACATGTGAAGGCACCACAACACACAGTGTGCACAATGTGAAATTCCTCTTCTGCATTTTACCCACTGACTAATTGAAGCAGTGGGCTGCTGGGCAGCAGTGTGTGGGGATGGTACCCTGTTCAAGGGTAGCTCAGTGGTACCTTTAGCCGTCCTGCGATTCAAACCCACAACCTTCTGATCACAGGGGCAACTCCCTAACCACTAACCCACGAGCTGCCCCAGACTTGTTTCTGATTGGTTCAAGAACTTAATCATCAACTTAATTAGTATATTAGTCAATTACCTATATATCAAATGATGACTGTCAGCTGACATGCATTTTTGTAGTCATTCTAACACGAATGAAATGATGTTACCTTGCTCTTCCACTGGAATCCGCTCTCTGGAATTTTCCTCTGCTTTTAGTCTGGCTTTTTCAAACTCTTCCTCTGACCACTGTACATGATCCCTAATGCACAGCAACAGGAGGATATGATTTGCCCCCATGAGCAAATCAAAATCGAGATTTCTGAGTGACTGCTTGTATGGGTGAACTTTTTATTGTTTTCTTTCCCAGGAATCAGAAACGGCCCTGTAATGATGGACAGACATACCACATGTTATGCTGGAAGATGTCATCAGGGTTGGTGAGGATTCTGGCTCCTAGTGGTGCAGGAGGCCGTCTACTGTGGAGCCTGTAGGGAATGCCTCTAACAATACCGACTACAGCCGTCACTGTCACCTTCCACAGTCCTCTCATTTTCTCTCTTTTGTTTGACTAGGACATCTGCAACATGTCAGAGAAAAAAAAACATCCACCTTTCTAAATATTTCAACGTCATTTTATACCTTTTAAAAAATGTTATATCCCTTCAAAGCAAAGGAAATATCACAAAGCTCTGTTTACAAAACCGATACTCATGAGTGCTCCATTGAAGAGAAAGAGAACTACAGTATTTAACATTTCCGGAGCCTCGTGCTATATGAACCTATTACAGTATGAAGAAAGACAAATAACAGCTAGCTATAACAGATACAATTCCAAATAGTTCCTAAATAAACAGAATATAAAAACTATATTTGTAGATCATAAAAATAATGTTCTGTAAATATACTAAATGGACAAAAGAATTGGGACACCTGACCATTACAGCAACAGGGACTTTCATAACATTGCATCCAAATACATAAACTTTAACATGGACTTGGTCCCCCCTTTGCAGCTATAACAGCTTCCACTCTTCTTGGAAAGCTTTCTGCAAGACTTTGGAGTGCTTCTGTGAATCTGTGCCCATTCATTCTCAATGTTGGCCAGTAATGTATTACTTAGTAAAGCTTTACTGTAATTTGATTCATTTTTTAGTAACATAATAATTTAACACGTTACCCAGTGTTGTGCACTAACGCGTTTAATGAACGGCATCCTATTTTTCGTGACCCCTGAACTGAACGAATCAGTGCACAAATTATGAACGTGCATGTGAGTGACGTTCACTCTGGCTAGACTGAACGCAGCTCATGTTTTACGTTTGCTGACCTTACACATGATTGGCCAAAAGGTGATCATGCTGCCAATCAAAACAAAGTTCTCCCATCGGCTCTTACTCGATGGAAGGCTCTTCTGATTCACCACAAAGCATCAGCTGTTAGAGCACAGGACACATCACTACTGATTACAGGCTAGTATGGTTGGTGCTACGAGTTCGGACGCCTCCACAGAAGGCAGTTTGTTTAAACATCTTAGATCGTTTTTGAAGAAATCGGTGTAGATTTATATGGGGAAAACAACAAGTTGTTTACTTTTAGTTCTGTTCTTTTCTGAGCACTTTGCAAGATTTTAGCTGTGTCTGAAAAGTGCACTTGTTCACTCGTTCACTACATAGTGTTTGCTATATAGGGGGCTAACTAGTGAACAAGGGGAGGTGATGATTAGTTAATTTTGGACACTCGGGGTGTTAGGTTTTTACTAACTGTTGCTTAAATAGTGAGCCGGATCTTGGCAATTTATCTTTGTCACATAAACACATGTCTCGTCTCTCTAATTCACCACATGTGCGGGTGCGGGGGCTCGTGCGGGCTGTGGTACGCGATCCTGTAGATGCTGCCCGGATCGCATCCAACTCCCACCCCCGGACCGCCTGAAATTGTCTAAATGTTGCATTTTAGGCTGACACATTTTGTTTACATTTTGTATTAATATTGTCTGAATAAAATGTCCATATACAGTATACTGGCACCTCGTTTTTTTCACGTTCAGCAGAACATGATCCGTTGCTTAAGTAGTAAGATCAACTCTAAACTTCAAAATTGATTTTATAAACTTAAGTCTGTGGTTGTTCAGTGGTATAACAGATAGGAGAAGACTGAAGGACATTCAAGTAGAAAGACATTGTATTGAAAATGTAAAAACCTAAAAAAAAATCCGAACGAATGTGAATTACTTCATTTAAAGGTAAAAAAATAATGAATGTACACTAGTTCGTTTTTTTAATGAGCTGAACTTTGAACTAGTTGTCTGTCTGACAGTCATCTACGGAAGGCCTACATGCAAGAGTGTGTTTGAGCTGACTTAAGAATTTCTTTAGATGGTATGGAAGTAACTAGTAATGTAAAGAATTACTTTTGAAATAAAGTAATCACAATAGTAATTAGATTTTTTAATGGGATCAATCCGTAATCAGTAGTTTAATTACAGTTTTAGTAATTAGTAATTGCCCAACACTGTTCATTCTGTCAAGCATTTATGAGGTCAGGCACTGTTGAATGAGGGGTCTGGCTCACAGTTTCCATTCCAGTTCATCACAAAGGTGTTGGATGGGTTGAGGTCAGCTCTGTGCAGGCCAGTGGAATTCTTCCACACCAAAGTCATCCAAACATGTCTATATGGACCTTGCTTTTTGCACTGGGGCACAATCATGCAAAAGGTTTTTTGCATGGAAGCATGGTGTTGTGCAAAATGGAAGCATGGTGTTGTGCAAAATGTCTTGGCACATTAGGATTCCCCTTCATTAGAAGTAAGGAGGCTAGCCCTCGAAAAGAGGCGTGTCCCAATACATTTGTCCATATTGTGAAAACTGCAGCGGCAGCGACAGAGTTAAGACTCCGCGCAGTGCTTTGTGGGTTCCCCTCTCTCTGGAGTGAAGTATAAACAGTCGGGTTCTGGAGCTCAAACCGCAGGACACCTTTCTTTGTCTCTAATTTATCTGGAGTGATGTTTTATCAAATCAGCCTCGTTTCCCAGCAGGCACTGTGGACTCACGGTGCTGTCAAAGCGAGGCTGGGGTGACAACAGTGGAGCGGTACTGTGTCTCCTGCACAGACCTGCTTTTGTTGTATCCACGAAGCTAAATATACGAATCTCTGATATAATTCTGCAGATGCAATTGCTAATATGAACTTTAACACATTAAATTGACTGCTGGAGAATTACTTGGTTGTTTTAACCATTCAAACTAGCTAGTTTGCTAACACAAAAACTAACTTGCAGCTTGGCCTGCTTTTATTTACTTTCTTATTTTAACCAAGTATTGTTTGTAGACCTTGGAATTAAAAAATCAACTAACAATTTACTTCTACAACAAACCGCCAATGCAGCTCCAGTCAAGTTTGTTTATTAACTAAAAAACATTGATTTACATTTAGCTTAGCATGCTAGTTAGCTTAGGTTCAGACATGGAGTAAGTTACTAACTCGACTGTTTCTGTTACTGACGAGATTAGAAGTAGTGTATATAGAAAGTGAAGGGCTAAAGCTCACTTGGTCAACTGAGTTGACTTTGCAAAGATATAGCAGCTTACCTAGATGCACTTAGTTAGCCGGTCTAAAATGGTGTCAACATCATCTACAATGTATTTGGATCAGTGGTCTGCCAGGTGCCCCCTAGCGACAAAACGAATTCCAAAAAAGAATTCATGCAATCTCTTGGACGCCAGGACGAGGGGACTGACCTCTGACGACTTTGGTACACTGCTGGGAGGAAACCTCAGGCTCCTTAAGAATCTCATTCTACAGGTACTTGTATAGCCAACTTTTTAAGCTTTTTAAAGATCAGTTTCCATTTAGTTTCCGTTGCTGCTGGACATTGTCAGCCACATCATGAAGTTATGTTAAAGAGTGGTGAAAGCCAGTTTAAGAAGAGATGCGATGAGCAGCGAGCAGTAGTATGGTTTCATGCCAGGAAAGAGCGCTACAGATGTAATGTTTGCTCTAAAGGTGCTCTTCGAGCAGTGCGTAGAATGTCAGAAGGAGTTTTTTGTACACTTGGAGAAGGCACAAGACAGGGTGCCAGGGGAGTCTGAGCGATTTCTTAGTCCCCATTGACTGTTTGCCGAGGACCTTATGATCTGTAGTGAGAGTGAAGAGCAGGCTGAGGAGACTCTGGTGAAATGCAAGTATGCTCTGGAAAAGAGTGGAATGAAGGTGAGTAGGACTAAGACTGAGAGAGTTCAGATACTTGGTCAACAGCATGGTTCATACTGAAGAAGAGAGTGGGTGGAATGGGTGGAGAAGAGTGGCAATCATGATTTGTGACACGCAGGTCAGTGTCAGTGTTACATATATACTACTGATCTTTGCAGTCATAACATAAGCAATTTCCTCCAGGATCAGCAAACAAGTTTTCTGTTTCTGATTCTGCTTTAGGGTGACACAAAATTCATCAAGGTGTGGAGAAAGTCTTCCAAGTCCCTCATCTCCTATGAAAGTGGACGGTTATACTTCAGCAATTACAGGATCTGTTACAGCAGGTAAAATACAAATGCCGCTGCTGTTGTTGCTTTTGCACATGTTAAATAAGTTCCGCCCCCTTTACTGACATGAACATTAAATAATACATTTCAGCCTGACACCTGAGCCGCAGCTCTTGTATGAATTACCACAGCAGAGAAGCACTGAAAAGATTGAGGACTCCTTATTATGCCAGTGTCCTATTGTAAGTACACAGATAAAAATATAGTATAATTAAAAAATTAACAGACAATTAGGATGAATTGTTTTCTGATAGCATGAGTATCTGACGTGTCATATTTTTATTTCAGGATAAGGTGCTCACACAGGCTGCCGACCAGAAACCCAGCCTGCTGGCCTTAACAGCTAATAACTGGTTGCATCGTTTCTCAGCAGATACAGGAGAGACACTACAAAGCGTCTACCTCTCACCTATTTTCAAATTCAGGTAATATGGTAGTAATACCAGCTACAACCAGTGTTTTCACAGGTAATATTTCTCAAAAAAAAAAAAACCCAGATTAGTATGCAGAGCATTTATTTAGGTAAGGTGGCAACACACTCTTCCTATTCACTCTTTTTAGATTCAAGCTGGGTTAATTCAACCTTATCCCAGCTCGATGCAACCTGATTTCATCTAGACACCAGGGCAGATAGTGGCCTAGTGGTTAAGGAGTTGCCCCTGCGATCAGAAGATTTGGGTTTGTATCGCAGCCCTGAGGTACCCTTGAGCAGGGTACCGGTCCTAAACAATGCTCCCCGGGCACTATGTTCCTGGCTGTCCTCTGCTGCACTTGGTGAATGCGTTAAATGCAGAGAACCAATTTTGCGCTGTTCATACTGTGTGCTGTGGTGTGTTCTCGTGTGACAAATGGTCAGTTAAACACTTTATGGTTAACTAAAGTAATGTGACATCTGCTAGCACCATACCCTTTTCTTTGGTTGCAGCACCGAGCTGATGCCTCTGCCGATGCATTGAGTGATGTCTAGAAATGGGGGAACTGTTGATGACTCAATTCAGTAACCACTGAAAAAAATTAACTGTCACTAAAAAGAAAAAATCACTGGCCTATAATGTTTGTTTACCTCCATAGACAGAGAGAGTTCAGGGAGGTCTCCTCCTCCACATCCTACATTCACACACACATTGCCGACAAAACTGAAGGCTTTGTGCACACACAGAAGGAAGTGATAAAACCGTTGATGAATTCCACCCATTTGTGAAGATAGTCCACATTTGTATAAAAAACTCGAGCTTCATTGTGATTTTGACTATGAAACGCTAGTTTCAGCAGTACTAACCGCTTTGCTAACCCTCGGCAGATCTTTAGCCTGGGACATATCACAGGAAACGTTTTACGTCAGATCCACTCTGAAGAGAACACCACCAGTAATACAGCGGGTGAGATTGCTCTGATTTTCCTTGAGGTCAATTTTTTCCCCCATACTTTGCATAATGGCATTAGAGCCGCAATTCATACATTTTCTCTGCATTCTTCTCAGGCTGGTCTTGATGAAAATGTCCTGATGCAGATAGCCGTATTCAAAGTCTTTCCTCTTGATATTGTTGGGATGTTGGAGATCAACAAAAAAGTAAACCAAACTGTAATTCCTGTTTTCTTTACTGGTGGCTGAAATGTTTGGAAAGTGACTAATGGAGGTTCGTGTTGTGTTTAGGTCTTTGGGAAAACTGTGGTTGATGTGCTGCTGTCTCAAGGAGTTTTGGCAGCGTCCCATAGTACAAAATGCGTAAAGCTTTACAGCGTTGAATACATTGTGAAACAGGTAATGTTCTATTTATCACAGAAAGACCGTCATGAACTGTGATCGTGAATCTAAAACTGTAGATTGTAACCTTGCCCGCTTGTTGCCATTCCTAACTGTAAACCTCTCATTTCAGTTCAGGACCACCAAGCTAAGTTTGGGACAGTGGTGTGATTTAAATGGTGAGAGAGGGATAGTGGGAGATGTACTATATGGCATACCAGTCAATATCCAGATCAAAGGTGGGTTATTAATGGACTTTGTAGTGTACATTATCCAGTGAGGTTTTAATATTTTCAACACATGGCCCTTTTTGCATTTTGCTGGGCGTGTTTGCATATTATTTTTAACTGTGTTATCTTCACATGTTGCTTTCTGAACACCTGCTAACATTTATAGTGCCACTCTTTGTCAACCTGTATGACCAGAGCCTCTTATAGTTATGATAGACACTCAATTTTGACTTGTCATACTGCTTTCCCACCCTGGCACCAGAGTGTCCTCCTGTACTGTTCGAGATGTCTTACTTTGATAATGGGATCCAGATTGGAGGCTATCCATGGCACTACATCTACACACCTAAACATAAGAGACATAGGGGAACTCACCACATCTGCTCAATCACAGATTCGGCGCTGGTAATCATTTGCACATGTACATTTGTATAACCTCGTAATTAGTAATAGAAATTACTCGAGTGTTCTTGATTCAGAGAAACTGTTTATCTGTAATTTGCACCAAAGAGAGTTATAGCCTGCTTAAGAGTTTGCTTGTTTTAATGAAGATTTTGCAGTATTTCACAAGTGCAGTGAGTGGGAGTAAATAATTGAGAGCTCTTGAGGCATGTTATGACCTGTAGCATGCAGATGTGTTACGCAGTAATTGTAAAGGATTGTCTACCGGTAGCAAATGTAATGTGTGGCCCCAACTATCACTATTAACAGAGATAGAGGAGTCAGATCAAGTATGGTTAACTCAGTTAAAATCAAACTAATGTTTTTTTTTTTTGTGCTTTGTTTCAAATGTACTTATGTAAATTCATAATAATACAAATATCATAGGGAAATGTATACAAAGCACATTTCCCGTTTGACACTTTCAGTTGAATCTCTTAAACATGCTCCACTGATGTGAGATCCCCTGAAACAGGCAAAGAATGGCGTGCAGGACATGAAGTGTGCCTCACTAGAGGCAGACTGGATCTTCTTCCACCCTGATGACTCAGGCAGGATCATCCATGCTGGGCCCAGCACAATAAAGTAAGGTTCTTCATACACAGGTCACAGTTAAATAAGTGCATGTAAAATGGTGAAGTAATTTGGTGTTAAATGGAATGTTGTGTTTTAATATTTAGTTACTGATTCCTTTAAAGTGTTATGAAAATAAGAGAAGAAGCTGGATTCGATTCACACTATGAGGTGGTCCGAGATTTCTCTATTTCCACTTCTCAAGATAGAAGTGTAAGTTCTTTCATTCTGTTAACTACACATGGCATTTTACACCCATACTGGCTTTGAACAAAGACCACCAATAAGATTTCAATCATGTTTTATTTTGTAGGCTTGACAAGTTCTGAAATGTTAATGATTCTTTTGGTCCACAACTTTTTTGCTTTTCTAAGCAGACCTCACAAGTGACGGTGACTTCCTCTGGTCGCATTGTGAAAAAGAGATTTCAGCCACTGGATGATGATCCTGACCAAGAGGTGGGTGAACATTAAAAGGTACTCTTCCACTTAAACATGCAAAAATTCAGAGATAAAAAATGCATGTTTAAGACAATAAAGCATTTATTAGGTGCAGAAGTTAGGACACAGCATTCACATTGCTTGGACACTCTGGGTCATCAGTATTTCTAGCTGTTCAGATTTTATTTCGTTTATAGAAATAATTTGTCCCACTTTGATTACTTAAGGAGATGAAACATGGCAAGGAACAAGCAAATCTCGGGAGTGCAGTGCATAAATGATGTATATGTATATTTATTATTGACCCTACCGTAATGTTTTCTAGACTTTTAAGATGGCCAAGTATGAAGATGAGCTGGATCTGCTGGCTATTGTGGATGTGAAGCCCACAGAGGAGGATGTTGGACAGGCCAGCGTTCGATTTCATGATAACAAAAGTGGAGTGTTAATGAAGAAAATCACACTTCAGGAACCATGGGATGTGGTGAGAAAGAACTTCTTGCAAAGTTCTTACATTGGGTTATTTTCCAGCGCATTGTTACAAATCGGTCTCTTGTTTTTATCATTTCTTTCAGACATACAACCATGAAGTCTACACTGACAGAGACACAATCATCCACATTGAACAAGAAAGGAACAACAGCTTTTGTTGCCATGTTTATAAGATGAACCGGGGGAAACCCTGATGATGACACTGCCATATATGAATATGGCCATATCGTTTTATATATTTTTTATATAATGGTTTTATTATATCATTTTATAGTTTTGTTTTTATATTTGGGCATTGCATGTAAATGACTTTGTTTTTAGTATGTTTTAAAGGCTGCCATGCAGGAATAAAAGTAAGGTTGTGAAAATGTTATTCCTCTTTAACTCTTTTTAAAGATGGTTAAATGGGAGTCAATTTTGCTATAGAGAACACAATGAAAACAAGTATTTAATGTGCTGAGACTGTGCTCACAATCTTCCCTCAGGTCCCATAAATAATAGTAACAGAAGTGTGATTCACTGTGTACATAGACTATAGGGACAAAAAACATAAACTTTAATATTGACTTGGTCCCCCATTTACAACAGAAAGACGTTCCACAATATTTGAGTGTTTCAGTGGGAATTTATGCCCATTCATTCTGTAGAGCATTTATGAAGTCAGATGCTGATGTTGCCTTGCCTGCAATCTCAGTTACAGTTCATCCCAAAGTTGTTGGATGGTGTTGAGGTCACCATGTGTGGGCCAGTCAAGTTTTTCCACACCGAAACTTGTCCAACCATGTCTTCATGGACCTTGCTTTGTGTGCTGAGCTAAGAGGGCCTTCCCCAAACTATGTCCACCAAGTCCAAAATGTCATGGTAAGCTAAAGTATTATGATTGCTCTGGAAGCAAGGGGCTTAGCTCAAACCCTGAAAAACAGTATTGTCTCTATACTTTTGTCCACGTAGTGTGTAAATAATAGTAGTGGGTGTGTGTTTGGCCATGCAAATGTTTCACACTGTTGGGAGTGAAGAGGAATTTCACCATCATCCCTTGCGTGTAAAGGCGGTGGATGTGGCAAGTTACAAAACGGTGACTGAGGAAAAAAAGAAAAGCAGATATCCTGAGAATGAGCCAGCCCCCCAAGTGACCTCTTGAAATGCCTTTGCGTCTCGGAGCTCTCTAGTCTTTCACTCCAGCCATGGAGAACTACAAGCTCTTTCTAACCCTTCTGTTTTTCGCCTTTGCGGTGGGCTTCGTCTCTGTCGTGTTCGTCCTGAGATGGGTTTTACACTTCAGAGAGGGTCTCGGCTGGGATGGCGGAGCAGCCGAGTTTAACTGGCACCCACTCTTGGCTGTGATCGGCTTCATTTTTCTCCAGGGAATCGGTAAGGATCTGGTTTGTAGCGGAACTCGTGTGATGGCATGCAGCTCTTTTGTTTTGGGCTCTTCTAGCGACAGATGGTTTCGAAGGTATGAAGAGTGTTGGCGAGCTTCTTAAAGTATCCAGACTCCTGGAGAACATGGAGCCCACTCAGTTCAGTTCACATCACATGACCTCGCAGGAAACCGTTGAGAAGTTTTGCATTTTTGCGAGAGTGTACGGAATATCTCTAAAAATATAAACAAAAAAATAGACCAGTACTCTGAAATGTACAGTTTTAACCAGGAAGTATAAATAAACGTACGCGTGTGTGTATATAGAGTGGTCGTACGATATCACATGCGACAAGTAAGTCAAAAGTCATTTTAAATAAATGTAAACATAATTTATATTATAGTAAGTTCTTAGCCAGGAAAAAAAATGCAAAAGGAACAATCTATAACAGTTACACAGAAGATGAAGAAACTGCCATCCAGCCATTTTTTGCCCTCTATGGCACTGGGTGAAGCGCTTTGGAAAACACTTTTATTTTAATATATAATTTATTGCAGTTCAGTCGATAAATGCAATATGTATTTTTTCGCGATATGTATATTGCGCATGTTAATATCGTGATGAGGCCGGTAGGCTGTATGAAAGTGTGTAGTGTATAGTTTTAACCAATAACTATGTATTTATAAAGGTGCATACATGTACCTGGGTGTTTGTCAGACCAAAAACCAAGTGATATATTCTTTTCTTTAGCAATTGTTGTGTACAGACTTCCTTGGACATGGAAGTGCAGTAAGCTTATGATGAAGCTTATCCATGCAGGCCTGAATGTGCTGGCCTTCATCCTGGCTGCTATTTCTCTGGTAGCAGTGTTTGACTTCCACAATGCTCAAAACATTCCCAACATGTACAGCCTGCACAGCTGGGTGGGACTAACTGCTATCTTACTCTACTCACTACAGGTAAGGTGTCATTTTCATAGATACACACAAATGTATATGTTTAGAGAAGACTGGACAATGTTAATCCCTTCTCTTTCTCTGTAATTTACCAGATTGTGCTGGGCATTGGTATCTACCTGCTTCCTGTAAGCCCAGTACACCTGCGAGCTCTATTTATGCCTCTACATGTGTACAGTGGCCTGTTCATCTTTACCAGTGTGATTGCTGCTGCTCTCATGGGCATTACCGAGAAGCTTATATTTGGCCTGTAAGTATGTGTGCAAACTTTTCTATGGAAAATAATAGCGTCTGACTACTGCGGAGGTAAGCGCTGAATGTTCTGCATCTGACAAAGGATGTCTTCTGAAATCTGTAATTACTGGTGTCCCATACTATGTGTCTGGTTTTTTAAAAGCACGGTTGTGGTTAAATTCAGTAATGCTCAGCTTGGTAAACTGAAATGATGTCATTGGTGAAGTATGCAAACATTTTAAGAATGTGATTCTATCTTTAACCCTAATATTATAGGTCTTATCGTATTGAATGCGGTCTTGTGTTCCCACTAAGACATACATTCAAACGTTTTTTAAAGCTTTTATACTATTTCCACAGGAAAGATCCAAAGTATAAAGATTCTCCTCCAGAAGCCACATTTGTTAATATCCTTGGCTTGCTGATCAGCGTGTTTGGGGGACTTATCCTCTGGATTGCCACTCGACCCTCATGGAAAAGACCCAGTGAGCAACTCCTCAACTCGCAGCACATCAGGGAGCCAACACCTGCAGGCATCAAAGGGAGCACAGTCATGTCTGAGAGATCAGACACAGAGTCCAACAGTAACACTCAGAGAGGAAACAGCAAATAGCAACATCTAAGGACCAGGAGCAGCAGTGAAAAGGAGGAAATGAAGAAGAAGGTGTCTATCTGCTGAGCTTATAATTTCAAATCAAACTTCACTGAGAATCCGAATACATTTTTACCTAAAGGGTTTTGTACCTAAATTTACATTGTTCCATATTTTTAACTGTTTTCCGGTTCATTTATTTTTCATACTTTAAGGAAGTGAAAGGGAGAAAGTGGTCAGTGCTCATTTTAATTCACAAGAATTCCCCTACAACTGCCTTTATTGGGTTAAAACTGAACATTACAAGTTTCAGATGAAGTCTGGATGAAGTCAGTACATAGCTCATTTTGCACTATTCCAGTGTAGTAAAGTAATTTTTTCTATCACTTTCTGCCAATATGTACTTATGAATTTGCACTAATATCTTTTTACTGGAGTTAGAAGTGCTGCAACAGTTACAATATATGTAATAGCCAATGCACTTTTACAATCATACATTGTCCCACAAGGTCCTCTTTGTGTTGTGATTTTGCTTTTAGACTGTAAAGTGTTTACATTTTTGTTGGATAGTTTATCTGTTGGAGCGTTGCGTGTTCTTGGGAAAACGGGACTTTGGCACAAGTAAAGGCCTGCAAACAGTTAAGCGATGAATGTAAATATGTCCAGAGCCGTTTGCTGCAGCATGATATGCTGCTTATTTTGTATCACGGTAAATTGGTTTTTTTAGTGCTGGATTGCTAATGTGCCTTGCTTTATAAAGGAATAAACACAAACTCCCTCAGTGTCATTCTATTCAAAACCACAACCTGTAGTGTATAACCATGATTTTTGCTTACTGAAGATACATTATACTACTTAAATAATCCTTTTTCTATAGATTTCATTTATTTTTATGATTTTCCAAGATTAATAATAAAAAAAAAAGCTTTCAGTGGTTTCTGTGTAACTCACTTCTTTTTAAAGAACAATACTTTTGACAGTTATCTTTGCACTTAATCTCAACTTTGCTTTTGTGGTGTAGTTTTATTCAGCCTGTTTCAGTTCATGTATTTTCCAAGTTTGTAAAATGATAGTTTGCTTCCTTACACAAATAGTAACAAAATGTATTAAAGTTCCATGAAAAAATATTCTGACTAGCACATTGACCTCTTAATGGCAAAGCATTGGAGTCTTTATTGTATTTTCAAAGCTGTTACAGTTTTCCACAGTGCAAGAACAAATATTAGATTCAGTAGCCATTTTCTTAGGTACACCTATCTAATCAGTAGTTCTAACTGGGATTGTTTTACAGTTGGTGACTGATAAGGTGGACCATGCACAAATGGCCTATGTTTCTTTTGGGCCTTTTCAAAAGTAACCCTTGTTCCATCACAGGACTGGTAAATGTGCGCATGAATGTATGGAAAAAAATAAGAATTCGCTCTGTCACAATGAGGAGTTATTAATAAAGAGGAGCTTTGGAGCAATAATTTAAAACTGTCCTTATTAAATAAGCCAGTGTCCTCTCTTTAAATTGCTCCTACACTAAATCCTTAGGCCTGGGCCTATCCACAAAGAAAGCACTGTGTACGGGGCATTTCTGCTTAAACAGTCTTTCACAGAAAGGAGAAGTGTTAACTATATTTCTATAACATTGTATAAATGCTATTTACACATTTTGGAAAAAATATTTTACAATAACGTAGTTTAACATCAGCCTTTAGGTGAAGCCAAGACATTCATTCCAATGTGACTCAAACAGGGACTGACAGAAAAGGTTCTGGGAGCAAATTTCTTAATGTAGCTTTGATTATTCTTAAAGGACTTCATTTATAATTGAATTCAAATGTTTAGCCTTCTGTTCTAACATATCCAGACAGAATCACAGTAAATCTAAAGTCCAGACGAACTCTAAACTCATTACTACAGATTGAGTTCATTAAACCAACAATACTGATTCTTGAACTTTATAGAGGGCTGCTTTTAAAAACATACAGACTGCTTTCAGAGGTCTTTTCCCCAGTCCCCAGGACTTCAAGACACTTCAAAGCTCCAATTTCACATCTCTTTGAGCTATCAAAGTGAAAGGTAAGATTCATTGGAGTGACGGTTGTCGCACTGAAGTACCTGGTACTTACTGTTTACTCTCTAATGCATAGTCACATTACACAGTTTAGCAGTGTTCACTCCTAGTCCACAGACACAGTCTGTACCAGTTCCTTCTAACACCAGATTCTGCTCATCCAACTCACATTTTTTTTCACGCTGGCGGTGATATAAACCAGATGTCTGAAACATGTAATCTGTCTAAAAGTTATGACACAAATTGTTATGAATGTGTTGCCTGATGCCACATTGTTATATATTTGTCTTGTGTTAATATTTAGAGACACATGTAGGAGAAAATAGAACCTTTTCCCAATCACTATTTTACCATTACCAACACTAAACCTCAAAAACCCAGGTAGCCACAAATACTCATCCTATCACTGTCTCTGTAAAGACATCTCTCTAAAGAGTCTGTAAAGTTCACACATAATGTCTAATTTTTCACAAAACCACTCCCAATGGCTCTGTTTACATCTCCACAACTGAATTAATTGAAATAAAAAATAGTAGAATTATGTAACAGAATTGAAGCTAGAGCAGAGTAACACACACACACATCCATTCATACACACATCCATACAAACATCTAGGCCAGAGAGTCCTATGGTATAGAGAAATTAAATACTGCCACAGAAAAATTAGGGTGGTGGTGGCGTAGTGGGTAGGATACTCGCCTCTAGACCAAGAGGTCATGGGTTCGAATCCTATCTTCAGCA